>VWZK01007837.1:18541-53227 GCA_013396935.1 Baryphthengus martii | reverse complement strand
CCGATCCCGGCTCCCGGGCTGGAGGAGACCCCGCGGTGCCGAGGTGCCGATGGGTGGGAAGTGGGGGGAGCGGGTGGGAAGCGGGGATGTGGCTTCTCCTCCACCGTTAATCCTTTTAAGCTGCTCTTGACTGGCACCAGTTAATCTGCTGTGCTGGGAGCCGGGGCCACCGGCTGGGCTCGACACCCNAGCCCCTACACCCCAGTGCTGGGGGCACATAGCCCCAAAATCCCTGATATGGGGACATGTAGTCCCCCAAACCCCAGACAGGGGGACATTTAGTCCCCCAAACCCCCAGATCTGGGGGCATTTAGCCCCCCAAATGCCAGAGTTGAGAGCCTTTAGCCCTTAATTTCCATCCTGGGGACATTTAGTCCCCCAGATCCTCAGAGCTGGGGATATATCGCCCCAAATCCTTAATGCTGGCGATATTTAGTCCCTATATCCCCAGCTGTGGGGACATTTAGACCCTAAACCTCCATCCTTGGGGACATTTAGCCCAAATTCCCCGAAGCTGGGGATATTTATCCCCCCAAACCCCAGATATCGGGACATTTAGCCCCCCAAAACATTAGAGCTGGAGCCATTTAGCCCCCAAAGCTCCATTCCTGAGGATATTTAAGCCCTTACACCCCAGTGCTGGGGACACATAGCCCCAAAATCCCTGATATGGGGACATTTAGTCCCCCAGACTCTGGATCTGGGGACATTTAGCCCCCAAATCTCTATCCCTGGGGATATTTAGTCCCTGAATCTCCATCCCTGGGGGCATTTAGCCCCCCAGCTCCCCTGGTCTGGGAGTATTTAACCCCAAACCTCCAGCACTGAGGACTTTTAGTCTCCCGGATTCTCAGAGCTGGGGCTATTTAGTCCCTCTGTCCCCAACCCTGGGGACATTTACCCCCCCAAACCTCCATCTCTGGGTTCATTTAGCCCGAATCTCCCAAATCTCGGGATGTTTATCCCCCTAACCTCCCAGACCTGGGGGTATTTTACCCCAAATTCACAGAGCTGAGGGTATTTAGTCCCCCCAGACCCTCAGACCTGGGGCACTTAACCCCAAAACTTCTTCGCTGGGGACATTTAGCCTCCAGATCTCCATTGCTGGGAGGATTTATCCCCCCAAAATGCAGCTGGGGGTGCTGGGGGGTGTCCCTCATCTCACCACCGCCCTCTCATCTCCTCTCCCCCCGGCAGATACCGCACCCCGTCCGAGCTGCACAACGACAACTTCTCCCTCTCTACCATCGCCGAGGGCTCCCACCCAAACGTAAGGAGGCTCCGCGGCTCCATCCCCCGCTCCCCTTCCCTCTCCTACCCTCGTCCCTCTGTCTGATGTCGTCTCGTCTGTTCCCCCCACCCATAATCCTGGAGCTATCTGGGGGATGGCGTCACCACCAGATCCCTCTGCACCCTCCTATCCCTGTCCCATCAAGGCCAGCGCTCCGTCCCCTCGCTGGCGGATCCTCCTCAGACCAGAGCCAGGTGGGGGGTCGGTGTCACCGCGCTGTCCTCCTGCCCGCGTGGCTCCCCGGGAAGCTCCCTGGTGGCTTTGGCTCCGTGTGCGGGTGGCGGGGGCGGCCAGGGAGGCATTTTTGGGAAGGGGACAACCGGTGCCATGTGGCTCCGGCGGACGATCCTCTCCGGCTGCGGCACGGCTGGGGCCGGACTGGCGGACGATAGCCGGTTGCGAGCGATGCTGGAGGATGGAACACGCTGGGATGCTACTGGTGTGGTCAGGATGCGGCCTCCTGCGTGTCCTCCAGCCTGGGGTTGTCCTCCCAACCTCTCTGTCTTTCGAATCGCAGCAGAGAGAAGCGAAGGGCTTTGCCGAGTGCGCGCCGGAGGAGGAGCCGTAGGTCCCTCTAACCTTTGCCGTAGCCCAGCGCCGGGTTTCCCCCCGTCTTTTCCACCACCTTTTAGCAGCCGTAGCGTCTGTCGCCGCTCGGCCCGGCCACCCTGGCAGGAGGCTCCCGGAGCCGGCGCGTTCCCCGCTGCAGAGAGGAAGAACCTGGGGATAAATTCCGTGCCGCTGCTCCCCGCGGGTCTGGCCCGTCCCTCGTCCCCGCCGGGATGCAAAGGGCTCGGTCCTACAGTGGCACGTGGTGCAACAAGGACGTGGAGAGGGCAGTGGGGTCAGCACCCCTGGGAAAGGGGCTTTGGGGACATGAGTTGCAGCCTCTCCATGGTGCCCATCCCGTGGGGTTGTCATGGAGCTGATGGCATCGCGCTGGGAATCGTCCGTAAAGTCACTGCCCTGAAGATGGAGGTTACCTGTCTCCATATGAGCCAGCCCTGGAGTGTCTCCATCCATCCAACTATCCATCCATCCATCCATCCATCCATCCATCCATCCATCTGCTGCTCACTGGGGAGTGGCACCAGGAACGTCGTAACCGTTGTGACGCCAGTGGGTTCCTCACCACCAGCCTCCATGCCAGGGCTCATCCTGCTCCACCAGCAACACCAGGATCATCCCGGCACGGATGTTACCCAACACAGGGACTGCTCTCCCCATGGATATGGGACCAACTCAGGGCACAGCTCAGCCCTGAGGGGAAGATGCTCCCGGCAGCCGTGGCGGGACGTCGGGAAGAGGCGTTCCTGGCTTTGCCGCCGTCGGATCCGGCCAGCGGCACGGCAGGGCCAGCTGTACGCGAACAAACCGCAATAAACCCAATCCCGCGGGGCCTCCTGCCAAGCGCCGCTCGGGGAGTTGCTAATTGTCGAGGGGATGATGAGTTGAGATGAGCCGGGCTGGAAATGGGAGGGGAAAAGGAGCGGGGAGGGGTGGGATGGTGGAGACGGCTGGAAGGGTGACGGGTGGGATGGCTCCTGTGGCCGGTGTGGCTCTTGGGTGCTGTTGGTGAGCGGTTTTGGGTGCTTTTGAGCGTCTTTTGAGACACCCCAAGGGTGCCACTGCAGGTGGGTTAGACCCTCTCACCCAACAGGTCCCCCTGTGATGTGAGCTTTACACTCCCCATGTGTCAAGATGTGGGGGGGGTGGGGAATGGAAGGTTTGTGTGCTCCAGGCCTGGGGCAGAGTGGAAAGGGACCTGGGGGGGTTGGTGGAGAAGGGCTGGAGATGAGCCAGAGGGTGCCCAGGGGGACAAGGAGCCCCCGGCATCCTGGGGGGGCAGCACTGGGGGGGCAGCAGGGCCAGGGCAGGGATCAGCCTCCTGCACTGGGCACTGGGGAGGCTGCCCCTGGAATCCTGGGCTCAGTTTGGGGAATTGCCTCCAGGCGGAGCTGGAGGGGCTGGAGCGTGGCCAGAGAAGGGCAACGGAGCTGGGGAAGGGTCTGGAGCAGGAGTGTGGGGAGGAGCGGCTGAGGGAGCTGGGCTGGTTCAGCCTGGAGCAAAGGAGGCTCCGGGGAGACCTTCTGGCTCTCCACAACTCCCTGGAATTCAGGAGCTTGGAGCCAGGGGGGTCAGGCTCTGCTCCTAAGGAACAAGAGGAAGCGGCCTGGAGTTGCCCCAGGGGAGGTTGAGGTTGGAGCTGAGGAGCAATTTGTTGCCCTTTGGGGTTGTCCCGTCCTGTGCCAGGCTGCCCAGGGCAGGGCTGGAGTCCCCCTGCTCCCTGGAGGGGTTTCCAAGGTGTGGAGCTGTGGTGCTGAGGGACAGGGCTCAGTGGGGCCCTGGCAGGGATGGGTCATCTCTGAGATTCCAAGACCTCCAAGGGCTCTTCCAACCAAAACAATTGTGTGATTTTATTCCCCTTGTGCTCAGGACACTGGGCTGCTGGTGGGGACATCGGTACCTTCCCCCCAGTCACCCTCTTGCTCCAACAGCGTCCCCCTCAACACGCTCATCTCCTGACCCAATCTCTCCTGGCAGGACGACCCCAACGCTCCCCACAAGCTGCAGGACTCCTTGAAATCCTGCCTGAAGGACGAGGAGCCGTTTAACATCCACAACTCGACGTCGCCCAAGCACGACGGCGGCAAAGGGGAGCAGGACGGCGCCGAGATCAACTGTCTGCAGAACAACCTGACGTGAGCTGGGGAGGAGAAGGAGGAGGAGGAGGAGGAGGAGAGCGGGAACCAACCCTCCCAACCCCTGCTGCCCACATCTCCCGTCTCCTCCCCACCCCAGCTGGTGTCTTTATTTTTTTTCCCCGCTCCGTGGCATGCTTTGGTGTGTTTTGTACAGAGGAAAACAAACAAAACAAAACAAAACAAACAAGAAAAAAATCGTTAATAATCGTCCAAAGCCGAAGGCTGTAAGTGGCTCTTTGGCCGCGTTCGTGTCGTGGGGGTGTTTGGTTTGTGCTCCGTGTTTTCTCGCTTGGGTTAGTTCAGCGCTGTGATTTCTAAACCTCTGCCGTTCCGCAACTGACTTTTTTTGTACTTTTACCCCACTTTTTTTGAAATACGAGTAAAAACAACAGGAAAAAAAAAAAAGGGAAAAAAAAGAGAAAAAAAAGGGAGGGGAAGAACTTGAAATAAAACTTTTTTTTTTTTTTTTTTAAAGTTAAGCCTCTTGCCGGTGCCTGCCATCTCAGGTTCGGTCCCTGCTCCCCACGTCCCACCTGAGCGTCACCCAGGGCGGGGGGGTGGTGGGTTCCCAGTCCCCCCCTCCCTGCTCTCCTTGTGCCGCATCCCACCGGAGTGGGGACCCTGTGAGGTGCTGCCATCCCAGACACGCTCGGGTGCGGATGGGACACCCTGGGGTGGTAGTGGGGAGGCCTAGGCTGCTCCATCTCCATCATCTCCATCTCCATCCCCATCCCCATCATGGGGGTCTCTGTGCCAGGTGTGGGTACCCGGGGGGTGTCACTGTCACCAAAATTGTGTTCCTGGCCAGAAGAGCCTCCTTTTGGTGGAGCTGCCCAGGATATCAGTGGGATTTTGGGCTCTGCAGCCCCAACACCCTGGAGTTGTCACCCCCCAGCTCCTCCTTTCCACCCAGCAAACCCCCGGCAGCTTCGGTGACGCTGGCCCTGCTGCTGCCGGCGTCCCCCCGTTGCCACCACCCTCCACCGGCACCAAGCGTGGATGAGGGGCCCTCTCCCAACGCTCCCACCGCCCTCCCCTCCGGCCACGGCTCCGTCTTGCTTCCCGCAGGAGCCGATTTCTTCTGGAGACGGATCCATCCACGAGCCAAAAGTCGGGGCTCCTCGGGAGAGAGGAAATGAAGCAATTAATCAACAGCCAATATCACACGCGCCGCAAGTTAGGGCTGCAGCCGGCGCCCCCCCCAGGGCAGGTAGGAGCCGAAGTTCCCGATGTTTTCCGTGAGCTGCTAAGTAATTCATTCTCGGCTCGCTTGGGGAGATGGAAAAATAAGGACTGGTGGTGGGAGCCGGCAGATGATGCCGGGGGTCACGCAAAGCGGGACGAGCGGCTGATGGGCATCACTGGGATTTGAGGGTTTGCCGTTCCCTGGAGCTGTGTGAGAGGTAAAACCATGGATAAAGCACTGGAGCAGGTCGGACACGGCCCTAAAAGAGGCGCTGGGAAAGCAGGAGCCTGGCTGAGTAGAGAGGAGATCATGGAATTATGGACTGATAGCTTGGAAGGGACCTCTGGAGATGATGGAATCCAACCCCCCTGCCAGAGCAGGATCCCCCAGGACAGGACACACAGCAACAGATCCAGGTGAGTGGTGCTGCTGCCCAGGAAAGGCAGGATGTCCTGGCACGGGCACGAGCTTTCCGTGGGACTGGGTGGGAGGGAAAGGGAGCTGGGGTGGGATGAGCAGCGCCGTGACAGGAGGGAGAGGACCTGTGGTCACGTACAAGGAGCTGGGGAGAAGAACCGGTTATGGGCGTGCGTAAGGAAGGGGGTGTTGGAAGGGATTGGGAATGACATGGGAGTGTGGGTGGGAAACACCCAGGGGCTGAGAGGAAGAGGAGGGAAGGGGCACCGTCGGGATGAGGGAGGCCACCTCATGTTTCCAGCTGCTCTTGGAGGGAGCTGGTGGGGCTGGATGCAGGGAGAGGGGGGTTGGTGAGACCAACCAGCGAACGTGTGGCTGCGTGGTGGGCTCTGGAACCCGTCTGCTCCACGCTGGGATCCTTCCTGAGGATGCCTGTGGGTCCAGCCAGATGATGCCTGGGGAGAGAAGGGAATCTCCTCCTCAGGGAAGAAGCAGATGGTGTAACGTCGATCTCTTGACCAGACTAAGAAACCTCATCCCTCTTTTACAAGTCTCCTGCCTGGGGATGGGGTAGTCTTCACCTCTTGGGTGAGTCGGGGAAGCAGCTGTACCTGCCGTGCTCCCTCTTCTGCTTGGAGGTGAGAAGGACACAGCACGGCCTCTCCATCGTGGGTGGTGCCACCTTGGAGGTGAGGACACAGCACAACCCACCCATCGTGGGTGGTGCCACCTTGGAGGTGAGGACACAGCACAACCCACCCACCATGGGTGGTGCCACCTTGGAGGTGAGGCTGGCGTGGCACAGCCCACCCATCACAGCTCCACTCTGGCTCAACACAGAGATGCCCAATTTGGATGCCTTCCAGATGGGCAAGTTGGCAACTGGGGTTCCTCATCCTTCGCCACCCATTTTTCATCCTTTCAGAGGAGCCCAGGACATGGTCAAGGTGAGCAGCGGGGGACCAGCCTCTCCACTAAAAGCCTGGTGGTGACTCCTCGTCATATCCCCTTGTTTAAGAGCAGAGTTGGGTGGGCCTGAGGAGGAGGCCAGGACCCGGGTGACATCCTCGGCTCCTCACCCAGCACTGGGGGGACTTATTGGAATTCAGGACAAAACTGGGTCCCAAGGATTTAAGGAGCTCCAAGGCTGCTCCAGTTGCTCACACAGCCACGAAGCCAGCTGGGGGTATCTGTCCCCCCGTCCCTCCGCTCTGGGCTGTGGGTCTGACCCCCCCCAACTCCCCTCCTTCACACCCTACTCACCTCCCCGGCGCGCTCCCGTTCCCCGCATGACATCACAACCTCCGCTCCCCGTCTCTCTCCGGCCGGCCATGAGCCCCGGAGCCTCACCTCGCTCCGGGGTTGGCGTCCCTCTCTGTCCCCCTGGGGACCACGGCACGTCCCCAGCCCGCGGGCTCTCCTCCTGCTCTGGCTTTGCCGGAGCGCGGAAAGAGGGAGGAGCGGGGGGATGGATGGAGGGGCCGGCCGGGGTTACCTCGTCTGACACGAGGAGGATGGCCAAGAGCATCCTCCGTGTGCCCGTCACCAGAGCCGATTTCATGGGCCCTGTGGAAGTATTTGCCTCCCGGCCAGCAAAGGGACGCACGGGCTTTAATCAAACGCTTAATCACCCTGAGCTTGCCGAGAGCTATTAAATTTAAATGCTTGGTTAGTTTGCTGGGAGGAGAGGTGGCCCTTTGTGGCCGGGCGAGGGCTGGCACGGGCCGCGGGGTGCGAGGGGAAGGGAATTGGCAGCGGTGCCGCCTCTGTCCTCCTCGCTCCGTCGTCCTCTTTTCTCTCGCAGCCGCGTAACGGGATTAGAGCCGTCACCTCCAGACAAGGAGCCTTTCTTCCTTTTGACGTGCTCCGGCTGCCCCAGACAAAATCGCTGGAGTCACAATTCACCGGAGTCACAATTCACAGCCCGAGTCCCAGCCCGGAGAGAGAAGGAGGGGAGAAGGGGTGGGAACGGTGGCTCTGTGGTCCCCGGAAGGTTGTGAGAGCCCCGAGCTATGCCCACTGCACTTGGGGCAGGATGCTTTGGGAGCCAGGGTTGAGATGGTCCTCACTGAGCTGCTGGGAGCTTTCCCAGGGAGCGGAGGTTGAGGATTTGTTGGATACCTGGAGCTGGGCTCTCCTCCTGCTCTGAGCCCGTGGGGTAGGAGCTCTGAGCCCGTGTCCTCTGCAGCATTGTCTCTTTGTTGGCTTTGGTTTGGAATCATAGAATTGTTTGGAGTGGAAATGACCTTGGAGCTCCTGGAGTCCCAGCGCTGCCCCATCCCTGCCAGGGCCCCACTGAGCCCTGTCCCTCAGCACCACAGCTCCACGCCTTGGAAACCCCTCCAGGGAGCAGGGGGACTCCAGCCCTGCCCTGGGCAGCCTGGCACAGGACGGGACAACCCCAAAGGGCAACAAATTGCTCCTCAGCTCCAACCTCAACCTCCCCTGGGGCAACTCCAGGCCCCTTCCTCTTGTTCCTTGGCAGCAGAGCCCGACCTCCCCCTGGCTCCAAGCTCCTGAATTCCAGGGAGTTGTGGAGAGCCAGAAGGTCTCCCCAGAGCCTCCTTCGCTCCAGACTGAACCAGCCCAGCTCCCTCAGCCGCTCCTCCCCAGACTGTGGTTTAGCAGATGAGGTTTCTCATCTCCTTCTGCTTGGCCAGTGCTGATCTGACTCACGTCCTCCACCGTGATCTGGCTCCCTTTGTAGCTGCAGCCCAGAAATGCTCCAATTGTCCACATCTACACGTGGCCAGGTGAATCCTTCCCTTGCTGTCCCACTTTCAGCCTCCCACGACCCATGGGAAAGAGGGTCAGGTTTGAGACCGTTCCTAAAGCATCTGGACCCACCTGGACCATCCCTGGGAGCTGCTCGGCCAGCCCCCAGCACAGGACCACTGCACAGGGAGCTCAAGATACTTCCTGGTGACCCAAAGGCACATTCAGGAGGATCCAGGTCCTGGAGGTCAGTGAGAGGAGATTGTGGGAGCATCTCTGTTGACATCCAGGTCTTCCCACCATTGCTGGGCTGCCTCCTGGCTTTGTAGGAACCCTTCACTGGTGTTTGCCCAGCCAGAGAGCACCAGGATCTCAGTATTTTGTGACTGGAAATACCAACTACTCCATTATTCTTGGTCTCACTGTAACAGGGGGTGAATCCCTGCGTTGGATTGAAAGAGAAAAGCAAAATCCTCTTCACTTTGTAAACTCAGTGTGGGTAAGACCCGGCCGGGCACGGGTTTGCTGGTGCTAGTGAAGCTCTGGAGGTGGCTTTAACCACGGCAGCCCCTGTTTGTCACTGCTTTGGGTTGGGTTAACTGGTTCTACTGGGAGAGAAAGGGAGCAGGGCGCAGGCAGCGATGGCCATCACCCGCCGGAGGATGGTTTGGAACATAAAGGCGGGAGGCAAGTTGGCCAAGACCTAGCGTGGGGTGACCAAGCTCCCAACACTCACGAAGGGATGTGGGAAAAAATCAAGTCAAGGGAGCCTGAGATACTTTGGGAACTGGTGAGCGAGATCTCATGGGAGGCACGTTTAAAGGTGAAAGGCCTTAAGGAAACTGGCAGCTCTTCAAACAACACCCAGAACAAGCCATCCCAGGAGGAAATGTAGTAGGAACCAGCTTGGCTACGTCACAAGCTCTTCACTGACCTCGGGCTCTGGACAAAAAGCTTCCAGCAAGTGGGAACTAGGTCAAAGTACTAAGACCAGTTGTAAGAGTAGCACAAGCACGTGGGGAGACGTCCGAAAGGCCAAGGCACAAATTGAGATGGAAATAGCGAGCGAGCATCATTAAGAGGAAGAAGAAAAGACTCCATCAGCAGGAGGAGAACGAGCAGGGGAGTTGGTCCAGACGCAGGGCAGAAGGAAAGCTGCTGACAAAGGAGACTGAGAATTCAAGGCTTTCACTGGGAGATTTGGGGGTTTTTTAGAGGCAGTCTTTAAAAATGTCAACTGGAAGAAGCCGCCGACCACGATAAATAGGGCTCTGTGCTCTCCACCGAGAGAGCGGTACCTGCAATAAATGAGGCCACTGCACAGGTTGGTTACGCATTTTCTGAAAGTCACCCCTAGAAAACCAGTTAAAGCCACCTCAGACCTACCAGGGAGCGCAAGGCTTGGATAAGTTTTTACAAGACTGGGTCCAGTTTGGGACGTGCCACTTCTGGAAAGATACAGCTCTTGGGAAAAGGTACAGGAGCAGTGAGAAGAAAGGGGAGAGAGCCAGAAAAGACAATCTCTGTGGGGTGGGCAGTGTGTTGTGGGGGGTTGGGGTGACCCAAGGGCAGGACCTGGCCCTTGGCCTTGTTGATCCTCGTCTCACTGATCTCAGCCTATCCATCCAGCCTGGCCAGAGCCCTCTGGAGAGTCTCCCGACCCTCCAGCAGATCAACACTCCCACCCAACGGGATGTCATCAGCAAACTGGCCCAGGGTGTCTCGATCTCCTCATCCAGATCATGGATAAAGAGATTAAAGAGAACAAGCCCCAACCCCGAGCTGTGGGGACACCACTTGTGGCCACCAACTGGATTTAACTCCAGTCACCACCACTCTTTGGGCCTGGCCATCCAGTCAGTTTTTCGTCCAGCGAAACGTTCACCCATCCACGTCACAACCAGCCAGTTTCCCCAGGAGAATGTTGTGGGAAACGGTGTCAAAGGCTTTACTGAAGATCTCCTTTTGCTGGGTGCTACAGAAACACACCATGAAAATACGGCTTTTGCTTCAGAGAGCTCAGGATTTAACGGCAAGGCAAGAGACAGCAGATGGAGACAATCTGTTGGGCAGAAGAGCACAAAGAAACAGTGAGACAATCCTGGCTGGCCTGGCAGACGGCGGGTGTAGCGCACGACGAGCCAAACTCGCTGGGATTTTGCGAGGACGTCGGAAAAGGATTCCGGAGAAGATGAGGAGGTTCTTCTGCAGCTTTAGAGCTCCAGCTTCTGCGTGGTGACCCAGGCCAGGGTTACAGGCGTGCAGCAGAGCAGCTGAAGGATCTCTGAAGTTGTCTGGATGGTCCTCAGGCTGCTGAGAGCGCGTCGTACGTGAGATGGGCAGAAATGGGAGAGGGCAGGAATCACAGCACCATAGAATCATTGAATCGTTTTGGTTGGAAGAGACCTCGAAGATCATGGAGTCCAAGTGTTGCCAGGGCACCATTAACCCCTGTCCCTCAGCACCACATCTCCATGGCTTTGAAACCCCTCCAGGGAAGGTGATGGAAAAAAAGGAGAAAGAGTTGGGAGGATGAGAAGGAAAGGATCGGAAAGGCAAGAAGAAAAAGAAAAATGGGGCAAAATGAGGAATAGAGTCAGAAATGTGAAGGATGAGACGCTGATGGTGTCGTTAGAGCCAAACAGCTGCTTCTGGAAGAGGAGGAGGACAATGTTTGCTCCTGCTTTGATCTTGTTTTGCCGGTATATATCCTCAGGATCTTGGCGCTTTCCCACTGAGATGACTTTCCTGCTGGATCCCCGATGGTTTCACCACATGTCCCAGGGATTTTTCAGCCTCTGCTGGAAAAAGTCTGGGGAGCCCTCGTGAAGAGCCAGAAGGCAAAGTGAATTTTAAAGGTGACTTGGAAATTGAATTAAACTTCTTTTTTTTATTATTTTTTCCCTCTTGCTTTATGAAGGCATTAAATTATCCTTCCTGGCCACCGGCAACCAGCAACCAAACCGCAGTTAAACGTCACAAAGGATCCTTCGGTTCGACATCAGAGGCAAATGTCGGAAGCAGGGATACCGAGGCGCCGGGGAGAAATGCCGGGGGAGGGCGCAGAGTCATCGTCACCGCGGGTTTCTAAGAAGAGGTTGGAGAAACATCTGTCAAGAAAGGTTTGAGTCGAGCTGCTCGTGCCCGGCGGCAGGTGCTGCTCTATCTCTGCGACCTCTCCGGGCCCCTCCAGCCTAATGCTCGGTGATCCTGCGACGCTTCCGCTGTTTTCCCATCAGAAATGTCAGATGCTTCTCCCGTCCCTCGGCTGGCATTGTTACCTCTGCAAAACAGGTTTAGGAGCTTCGTCTTCACCGGGGGGCTGGCAGAGTTTTGATTAAGAATCATTTTGTTCTACATTTTTAGTAGTTGCTACATACACAATGGGGTATATCATGTGTGTATCTACAGCTTGTGCAGCCTGGAGAAGAGAAGGCTCAAGGGAGACCTTCTGGGGGCCTTTCAGGGCTTCCAGGGGCCTGGCAGAAAGATGGGGACAGACTTTGGAGCAGGACCTGGTGGGACAGGACAAGGGGGGATGGCTGGAAACATCAAGAGGGAGGTTTAGAGCAGAGAGAAGGAGGAAATTTTGGACTCTGAGGGTGGTGAGAGCCTGGCCCAGGTTGCCCCGAGAGGTGGTGGCTGCCCCATCCCTGGCCCCATCGCAGGGGAGGTTGGATGGGGCTCTGAGCAACCTGCTCGTGTTGCAGATGTCCCTGCTCCCTGCAGGGGGGTGGCACCCGATGACATTGGAAGGTCCCTTCCCACCCAAGCCATTCCCTGATTCCGTGGCACACAAGCACAGGCTGCGATGTTGGAAATGAGGCTCTAACCAGAACCAGCTCCGGCGGCCGCAGCTCATTCGCAAAGCGTCGACAAGCTGGAAAAAAAAATCCCATGTCAGCTGCCTGCATCACTAGTGCAACCCCAAGAAACCCATTTTCCCTGAGTTTTCCACTGGAAAAGTGCACAGTTAACAGCAGAGGGGTGAGGACAGAGGCTCCAGCGGGTGACGCATCCGAGGACTAGCCACAGGAGCAGGGACGCAGCAGCCGCCCCTCGGCCGGCTCCGGGCTCCGTGTGACAGCCAGAGGGAAGAGGGACTTAGAAATTCTTTTCAGAGAAATTCAGCACCTGGTTCAGCTCATCCATTATTCCCTCCAGCTGCTTTTTCTTTTCTTTTTTTTTTTTTTTTTCCCCCCTTCAAAGCCTGAGCATGGAGCGGGCTGGATTGATCCCCTCCCAACAGCAGCTGGGTTAAAGGGACAACTTGCCCGGTCCTTTTCTTAGCCGGCCATTGACTCAGCCCAACATCTGCTCTCTTATTCACCTTCAAGTGCTGGGGACCTTTTATCCCTGGAAGCATTCAGCATTCCCTCAGCAACCACGGAGGTATGTGAGGATGGGAGGGGGATCCTCCCGCTCGGGAGTGCTCCTTTTGCCCTGCAGTGATTTGATTTCTGCATCCGAACCCAAAGGGACGGGAGAGCCCCCGGGGTAGCTGGGCAATAAGTCACGCAGGCGCCTGGAGGTAAATCAAAGTCCTTTCTCCCCCAAAAAATCGCTCTCCACGCTCACATCAAGAAGCCCAAGAGGGAATTACCTGAAATTAATTGTTTTAATTTGTTCTGTTCTTGTGGTTTTTGTGGTTTTTTTTTACTCTTGGTCACAAATTGGGTTTTTTTTGCCTGCTGGTTGGACACGGCAGAGGAGTTTAATTGTAAGAAAAATTCAAGAAATGTGGGATGGACGATTGGACTGTGAGGTGGATTGAAAACTGGCTCAACAGCAGAGTTCAGAGGGTTGGGATCAGTGGTGCAGAGTCCAGTCGGAGGCCTGTGGCCAGTGGGGTTCCCCCTGGCTGGGGCCAGGTTTGTCCCATACCTTCATCAACGCCCTGGGTGAGGGGACAGAGGGGACCCTCAGCAAGTTGGCTGATGATGTGAAACTGGGAGGGGTGGCTGAGACAGCAGAGCTGAGGTGCCGCCCATGGGACCTGGATGGGCTGGAGAGCTGGGAGAAGATAAACCAGTGCAGAGGCCTGCAGCTGGGGAGGAATAATCCCCTACACCAGGACAGATGAGGGGTTGTCCTGCTGGAAAGCAGCTCCATGGAGAAAGACCTTGGAATCCCAGTGGATGGGAAGTTCTCCAAGGGACAGCAACAGGCCCTGGTGGCCAAGAGGCCAAGGGGCTCCTGGGGGGGCATCAAGAAAACTGTGTCCAGCAGGTTGATGGAGAGTCTCCTCCCCCTGTGCTCTGCCCTGGGGAGACCACCCCTGGAATCCTGGATCCAGTGCTGGGCTCCCCAGTTCAGGAGAGACAGGGAAATACTGGAGAGAGTCCAAGGGAGGCTGCGAGGATGAGGAAGGGCCTGGAACATCTCTGCTGGGAGGAAAGGCTGAGAGCCCTGGGGTTGTTGGGTCTGGAGAAGAGAAGCCCCAGAGGGGAGCTGCTCCATGGCCAGAAATCTCTGAGGGGTGGGGGTGAAGGGGAAGGGGCCAGGCTCTTGGCTGGGGTGCCCTGGGATAGGCCAAGGAAGAACGGGGACAAGCTGGAACCCAGGAGCTTCCACCTCCCCAGGAGGAGACACTTTGGTGGGAGGGTGAGGGAGGCTGGCCCAGGCTGCCCAGAGAGGTGGTGGAGTCTCCTTCTCGGGAGACTTTCCAACCCCCCCTGGATCTGTTGCTGTGTGTCCTGCCCTGGGGGATCCTGCTCTGGCAGGGGGGTTGGACTCCATCATCTCCAGAGGTCCCTTCCAACCCCTCCCAGTCTAGGATTCTAGGATTCTGTGGTTCTAAGAGGTGGTGTTACCGATGGACACCAACCGGCCCTGCTGTGCCACGCTGGGGAGACTCAAAGCCCCACGCAGACGGGAGGGAAGGGGCACTGGTTTTCCACAGGGAAAATTCTCGCTGCCTTCGCTCGTCGAGGCATCAGGAAACGCGCAAGAAGGAATATATTAAGGAGGACAAGAGGTGTTTTGAGAGATGCAGCTGTACTTTGCGGGCGGTTTTGGTTCCTTTCCCGCCGTGAAGAGGAAAAAAAAAAAAAAAAAAAAGAGGATTTTTACATTTCATTTACAAGGCATTTAAGGCTTTGCAGCTCCTGATGGTGCTGGGATGAAAAGTGCTACACGGAGCGGGGGTTTAGCTGGTTCCAGGACTCCCTGAGCCCAGACCCGGGTTCCCAGCCCTATGAAAAGGGTAGGGAAACAAAAGCGGAGCGATTTGGGCTTTTAAAGAAGCTTTCAGCGAAAGCTTTTGGAGAAGGGAAGGCATCAAAGGGTAGGAAAGGAAGTCCTTTCAGAGCTAAAGAACCGGTTAGAGGCCAGGAAGAGAAGGGCTGAGGGGAGCGGTGGGTTTCTGCAACCAAATGGGGTGTCTCAGAGCCCAGGCTGGGATCTGCTTTATCCAGAATCTTCCTCTGAAAAGATGGGATGATGAATTTTACAGAAAATACCCTATAAACACAGGAAATAAAGAGGGAAGAACATCTACAAAGGCTCAACCAAATATCCGTGCGGCTTTTCTATGCCAGGCGAGGGAAGCCCGAGGCCAAGGCAAAGCTCTTCTTGTGTTCCCACAGCTCTTCTCCCAGGCCTCAGGAATTCCCAGCTCAGGGAATTCCCAAGCTGGTGGTGGCCCTCAGGAGCTCTCTCTCTCGCGGGCTTCAAATCCCGGAATCACAGGTTGGTTTAGGTTGGAAGGGACCTTAGAGACCATCTCGTTCCAGCTCCGTTGGCACTCCTCCCCTTCTCCCATCGAGCCACCCTCCCAAAACCACGGAAACCTTCAGTAGTGATATTATTTTTTCGGTTGGAAAGAGCTAAAAAAAGCAGGCAGCTCCTCTCTCCCGCTCGGCACTTGCCATTTATTAGCATCATTTGATGCCCCCTAATGCTCACAGCAGACGAGACAGCGCAGAGCTGGTGCAGCTTCTCTCCAGACCCCTCGGCACATCCCGGGCTCCGGCACGTCTCCTTGTCTAGGTTACGAAAAATAAAGGTTACAAAAGCTGCGGTGGGGCAATGAAAGGGGAATTCAGTGCCAAAAAAATGCAAGTTTGGGCACACGGGAAAAAAAAAATCCCCCTAAATGCTGTGGATTTTTGTGTTTGCAGGCTGTAAATGTGTTGTTAGTGCTCATCTGCCGGTGGGAAGTGTCGCGGCTCGATCTTTTGAGTGCCAAAGGAATGTTCAGCAGCACTCAAATGTATTTGTAGTCATAGGAAAAATTAAGAGGGTGACAGACCCCTCCCCAGTATCCCACTGGCCCAAGACACACCTACCATTTACACCCCAATCGGCAAAGGGGTGCAAGGGGCACCTCTGGGTTGGGGGGTCCAGAGCAGGGACCAGTGTCACCAGCTCCAGCTGGTGGTCGCTACTGGGATCCAGCTGCATTTAACCCCTTTATTAATGATCAGGATTTGGGGGGAGGGGGGTCAGGCAGGATGGAGAGATGGGCTGGTGGGATCCTCACAGATCTCAGTCGCGGGGAAACGCCACGTCCTACAGCAGGATGAACCCAAAACGCCGGCAGGGGTTGGGGGGTGCCCAGTAGAACCCTCCTGGCACCCGGGGAGGGCTGGGGGGGTAGAAGGATGGGGGCACCTAGAGATGCTCCTCACTCCTCAGGGATGTCTGGGGGGCAGAAGGATGGGGGCACCTAGAGATGCTCCTCACTCCTCAGGGATGTCTGAAGGGCAAGTGCGGATGCCCCGGGCCCAGCACAAGCTGCCTGCGGGGAGGTGGAGACATCCAAGCTGGGTGGGTGTGTGGATCTGTTGGAGGGTAGGGAGGGTTTTCAGCGGGATCTAGACAGGTTGGATCATTGGGCCAAGGTTCATTGTAGGAGGTTCCACAAGGCCAAGTGCCGGGCCCTGCACTTGGGTCACAACAACCCCACGGGAAGCTCCGGACTTGGGGATGTGTGGCTGGAAAGCTGCAAGTGGGAAAAGGACCCGGGGGTGTTGGTCGATAGGCGGTTAAATCTGAGCCAGCGGTGCCCAGGGGGCCAAGAAGGCCAAGGGCCTCCTGGCTTGGATCAGGAACACTGTGGCCAGCAGGGACAGAGAGGTGATTGTCCCCCTATATTCAGCACTGGGGAGGCCACCCCTGGAATATTGTGCTCAGCTCTGGGCCCCTCACTACCAGAAGGACACAGAAGTGCTGGAGCGTGGCCAGAGAAGGGCAGCGAGGCTCCTGAAGGGCCTGGAGCACAAGGCCTACGAGGAGCGGCTGAGAGAGCTGAGCTTGTTCAGCGTGGAGCAAAGAAGGCTCTGGGGGGACCTTCTGGCTCTCCCCAACTCCCTGGAATTCAGGAGCTTGGAGCCAGGAGGGGGCAGCCTCTTCTCCCTGGTGGCTGTGACAGGACCCGAGGGAATGGCTGCAAGCTGGGCCAGGGCAGGGTTAGACTGGACATGGGGAAACATTTCTTCACCGAAAGGGTCGTTAAACATTGGAATAGTCTGCCCAGGGCAGGGGTGGAGTCTCCATCCCCGGAGGGATTTAACCGGCGTGTGGAGCTGGTGCTGAGGGACAGGGTTTAGTGGTGACCTGCAGTGTGGGGTCGAGGGTTGGACTGGATCATCCTGAAGGGCNCCGGCTCCCCGCCGCCCCTCGCGGCCCGGAGCTCCGGTATCCGCCGCTGCGGAGGGGCCGGGCTCGGTCCCCGCCGCTCTCGGTGCTCGGCGTGTCCGTGGCCGGTCGTGAACCCTTCCAAAGCGAGGTGAAACCCGCTCCCCAGCGCTCCTCTGAGCCCTGTGGGGCGTTCTAGAGGTTTCTCTGAACTGAATTAAATTCCTGCCCTTCTAATTAAGATAATTTAAGGCAAAGAAGGCAACTGAACGAGTTGAGTTGACCCCTGCAGTTTGTGTGCTGATGAAATCACGCTGTAGCTGGGCACTCTCCCTCTAAGAGCTTTGGGTAAAAATGGAATAAAATGTGTGTTACACATTACTCCGTGTTTTTCCTGATAGATACTCACTTAGATAATAAAAGCAGGTTTGGGGTGGCAATATGTTTTATAAAGCTGAGTTTCCCCCCCAAGCTGGAAAATGCCACTGAGGTAATTCCTTCTTGGCTGGCCTGGAATGGGGCAGGGCTGGTTAGGTGGGGAAAATCCAGGAGAGTGGAACCAATGCTCTGTGGTGGTTCTGCTGGTGGAGCTGTGGGATGAGGGGGGGATGCTGACACCTGCAAGCTGGGTTTTGGTGGCAGGGTGTAAATAGGAACCTCTGGAGAGCAAAACTAGGGAAGCCAGGCTGGGAGAGTTGGGCTTGTGCAGCCTGGAGAAGAGAAGGCTCTGGGAGACCTTCTGGGGGCCTTTCAGGGCTTCAAGGTTGGGTTTGTACCGTTGTCAAGGTGCTGACAAACGTCTTTCCTGCCGGGCTGGCAGGAGAAGCAGCCGCCTGCGTGGGTGTCGCTGACGTGTCACCGCCGAGCGGTTGTGACACCGGCTGCTGCCCTGCCAACGGATCGCGGCCGCTCCTGACAAGTAGCTGCAGCTTCTGCCTCGTAGCCTGAGGGTGGGAAATGTGCGAAAGCTGAGTGTGGAGGGAGCAGCTGAGACAGGGTGGAGAAGGTGCTTCAAGAAGGGCAGGCCTTTGGAAAGGGCTTCATCCCCGGCCGGAGAATCGGAGCGTCTGTCTGTGGGGGGAAATCGGGGGCTGTGGGGTTTCTGAGTGCCAGGAAACAAGGTCAAACATCGAGTATTGTGACTATCCCTGGAATCCTGNGGCTGGTTCAGCCTGGAGCAAAGGAGGCTCCGGGGAGACCTTCTGGCTCTCCACAACTCCCTGGAATTCAGGAGCTTGGAGCCAGGGGGAGTCGGGCTCTGCTGCCAAGGAACAAGAGGAAGCGACCTGGAGTTGCCCCAGGGGAGGTTGAGGTTGGAGCTGAGGAGCAATTTGTTGCCCTTTGGGGTTGTCCCGTCCTGGTCCAGGCTGCACAGGGCAGGGCTGGAGTCCCCCTGCTCCCTGGAGGGGTTTCCAAGGCGTGGAGCTGTGGTGCTGAGGGACAGGGCTCAGTGGGGCCCTGGCAGGGCTGGGGCAGCGCTGGGACTCCAGGAGCTCTGAGAGCTCTTTCAATCCAAATAATTCTTTGATCCTCTGATTCTTTAAGGTCCTGGTGGTGGGGCCAGGTCCCACCTGCTCCTCAGCAGGAGAACTCCTTTTGCCTGGCAGCAGGAGAAGCCCCTGCCCTCAGCACCTCCAGGGAGCCGATTGCTCCCAGGCAGCTGCTACACAATTCAGTATCCGTAGCCTGTGGGGATGGGCACAAGGAGTGGTGACCAGAGGGGCTGCAGCCTTGGGGAGCCTGGCAGAGCCCTGCTGGCTTTGCACAACTTCGTTGCGTCAACACAAGTGGTAGAGAAAGGCTTTGGGGCAGTTCAGTGGCCACAGGCAGGTTGCTGTGAGCTGCATGGAGCTGTTCCCTGTCTTCCCTCCTGGTTTGTTTCCTTCCTTCCAGGAAGGGGCACCCAGCAGAGTGTGGGCAGCAGGTCAGGGAGGTTCTCCTGCCCCTCTGCTCTGCCCCAGGGAGGCCACCTCAGGAGTAGCGGGGCCAGGGCCGGGCTCCCCGGTTCCAGAGAGAGCGGGAGCTGCTGGAGAGAGTCCAGGGGAGGCTGGGAAGGTGCTGAGGGGCCTGGAGCATCTGTGTGGGCAGGAAAGGCTGAGAGCCCTGGGGCTGTTCAGCTGCAGAAGAGCAGCCCCAGAGGGGAGCTGAGCAAGGCTGAGCAAGAGCTCAAGGGCCCCCGGGGGGCCAGAGGCCGGGGCCAGACTCTGCTCAGGGGTGCCCAGCGCCAGGACGAGGGGCACCGGGCACCGACTGGAACCCAGGAGGTTCCCTGGGAGCGGGAGGAGCAACTTGTTTGGTGGGAGGGGGTTGGAGCCTGGCCCAGGCTGCCCAGAGAGCTTGGGGAGTCTCCTTCTCCAGAGAGATTCCAAAGGCACCTGGAGCCTGCGCTGCTGGGCCCCCTGCTCTGGGTGACCCTGCTGGAGCAGGGGGGTGGCACCAGAGGAGCTCCAGAGGGACCTTCCCGCCCCCACCAGGCTGGGATTCTGGGGTTCTCTTGTCTCCTTGCCACCTGTGCCACCTGGAGCAGGAAGATGACTGCAGACTGGGGGAGAGAGGACAGAGCTGGGAGGTGGCCAGTGGGGCTCCTTGGTGTCCCCTGCAGCAGCTGGGCATTTCCATGGCAGGAGGTGGCTCTTGGTGGATGTGGAGTCTCCGTCCCTTAGCCGGTGGGCACGTCTTTCCAAAGGCAGTGAACTTGGCACCATCTGATGCCTCCTCGTGGGCCGTGTCTGGAGGAAGCCCTTTGAACGTGCGCGGCTGGCAGGAGGGCTGCGTGTCCGCGTCGTTCTCCAGCACCTGCAGAGTTTCCCTTTGCCTGAGGAGACATCTTGGCTGCCAAGCTGGAACCAGGAGCACTTTGTGCCCTCATCTTCCTCTACTTAAATTATTTTCCTTCTTCTTTTGCAGGGGAAGTTCACCCTGCTGCGAGACACCGGCACAGATGGCAGCTTCCTGGTGCACCATTTCCTCTCCTTCTACCTCAAAGGTACGGCGAGAGCGGGACCCTCCGGGGCAAGAGTTTGCTCCTCGGAGGTTCCTCCAGCACGAAGTGGTGCTGTGTGAGAGCAGAGGTTGCTTTTGCAGAGCTTCAGGCCCCCACGGATTAGCCCAAAGCTTTAGGGTCAGGATTTAGGAATCCTGGTCCCAACTTGTTCTTGGGACTTGCTCCGTATCCTTGGGAACAGCCCACGAAGTCTGTGCACCTCGTGTGACGCCGGGAATGTCGTAAATCGTGGGGGCACCTGCCAGCGAGGTGTGGGCCGTCCTTCCCTCGCTAGCTGGGTGGTTTCCAACCTAATTAAAAGGATCAGGAAAAACTGGCTGGGAGTGAGGAAAGAAACAAAAGTGCCTGGCTGGTTGCCTAATTGCTTTTCTACTGTTTAACCTGTGAGTAACCTGCGAGTAACCTGCGAGCGGGCGCAGGGCTCAGGGACTCCTCTTGCTTTCTCCTGGCCGAGCAGCCCAGCAAATCCAGTACCTATTGGACTGAAAAACCTGGTTTTCTTGATGGGACAGAGGGAAATTTCAGGAGAGCCCCTGGAGAGCAGGTTCTGGATGGTGTGAGGGGTTTGTCTGTAGCACCCTCCTGTTGTCCCAGGTACCTTCAGGAGCTCCCAGGGGCTCTGTGAAGGCTCAGCTGGGACCACTGACTGTTGTGTTCGTAGCCAAACCGTGAGGCCAGGTGGTCCAAGGTCACATTTCAGGGAGGTGGCTTTCCCAAATTCCTTGTGCTGTGTGTTTTTTCCAGGCAAGGTCGCTCGTCCTGCAAGAGCTAAACTGGGGAACTTTTGGCACGTGGCTGGTTTCGGCCGTTCGTGTCACGGTCGGTCGTTGGCCTGCTTGCAGGAATTCCGGGAAGCGGTGCTGGGAGATCCCAGGGCAGGGTGGCACGAGGTAGAAAAGGGGCCTCCTGCTTTTTTTCACATCACCTTTTTCTTGTTCTTTTTAAACTGATTTCACATTTTCTCTAATATTGAAATGCCATTAAAAGGTGAGAACTGAACGCCCGGCCACCAGGAAGGGAGGAGCTGCCTGCACCTGGCTCCCCTCACGTGCCTTCCCAGAGAGATTTGTAGCCTTCTGCTGGGATTTCTGTGCTTTGATAAAGGCACCTTGGAAATGGGAGGTGATAACGTGACTCTTGGTTTTCTCCCCCAGCTGGCTGTAAGGTTTGCTTCCTGGCCCTGCTCCAGTCCTTCAGTCACTACAACATCGTAGCGCAGAAGCTGGTGAGTCTCTTGGTGTGATGGTGAAAAGTTCAGGTGGTGCCTCTTGGGTGGAAGGGAATGAAAATGGGGAACGGGAATCACACGTGAGCAGGCGTTTCTGGATCTTGATGAGGGTGTCAGGTTTGGTGTTTCTGTAGCAGGGGATGGAGAGAAATTCTCTCTCGAGAAGGGAATCATAGAATCGTTTGGATTGGAAAAGATCTTGAAGATCATCGAGTCCCAGCCCTGCCCCATCCGTGCCAGGGCCCCACCGAGCCCTGTCCCTCAGCACCACATCTCCACGCCTTGGAAACCCCTCCAGGGAGCAGGGGGACTCCAGCCCTGCCCTGGGCAGCCTGGCACAGGACGGGACAACCCCAAAGGGCAACAAATTGCTCCTCAGCTCCAACCTCAACCTCCCCTGGGGCAACTCCAGGCCGATTCCTCTTGTTCTATCAGATGGGACAAGAGATCTTCTCCCAGCCTCCTGTCAGGCAGTTATGGAGAGCCAGAAGGTCTCCCCTGAGCCTCCTTTGCTCCAGGCTGAACCAGCCCAGCTCCCTCAGCCACTCCTCCCCACACTCCTGCTCTAGATCACAGGAATGTGAAGCAGGACCAAAACCTGGCTACAGAGCTCACTGCAGGGAGCCCCCTGGGCTTAGAGAACTGATTTCTGTTGTGCATAGAAACACCTTCTGGAGAGCAGCATTGCCCAGACAGCCCAGACTGGTAGATGTAGTTCCATTGGTGCTCCGGCGACAAAAGTGCCGCGGTGTCCGTGTCCCCAGGGCCTCTCTGCTCCCCTGCAGGACGCTCTGGCCGTGCGGCTCGGGAGCTCCTGGGGTGACTTTCTCCCGTGTCCTGCGGTGACACCCTGAGGGAAGGGCTTTGGGCTGAGTCACCTGCAGGTTCAGCAGGACACCTCTGTGCTTCTTTGGGCCAAGCCACCAGCTTGAGGAGCTGCAAGTGCTGAGCATGTTCTTACAGATTTCCTTTCCGTGGTGGGTCGGGCAGGGATTATGTGTACCCTGGAATGAGGCAACGGAGAAAGGAAGCAGGCAGGGGCATTCCCTGTGTCAGCAAATCAGGCTGTGAACCGCAGCTCTCAGCTTTTTGTACGCTGCTCAGATGTGGAATCCTCTGGTTGGGAAACCCCAGTGACCTTCCAGGGCACTGGTGGTCCCTGCTCTGGCTCTGCTGGAAGTCCCAGCGGTGCTGCTGTTTGCAAAGACTTCCAGGTGGTCAGGATCCAGGGGTTGCAGTAACGGTGCATTCCCCACTGGAAGTGGGGGTTGAGTTTTGGTGCTCACTAAACAGCTGTATTTTAGTTATGGCTCAGGTTTTATCTTTTAAAAGGAGGTCAGTGGTTGGAGAGCTCAGACCTGTGTTGAATAAAATGGACTTTTGGGGCACCCAGCAGAGTGTGGGCAGCAGGTCAGGGAGGTTCTCCTGCCCCTCTGCTCTGCCCCAGGGAGGCCACCTCGGGAGTAGCGGGGCCAGGGCCGGGCTCCCCGGTTCCAGAGAGAGCGGGAGCTGCTGGAGAGAGTCCAGGGGAGGCTGGGAAGCTGCTGAGGGGCCTGGAGCATCTGTGTGGGCAGGAAAGGCTGAGAGCCCTGGGGCTGTTCAGCTGCAGAAGAGCAGCCCCAGAGGGGAGCTGAGCAAGGCTGAGCAAGAGCTCAAGGGTCCCCGGGGGGCCAGAGGCCGGGGCCAGACTCTGCTCAGGGGTGCCCAGCGCCAGGACGAGGGGCACCGGGCACCGACTGGAAGCCAGGAGGTTCCCTGGGAGCGGGAGGAGCAACTTGTTTGGTGGGAGGGGGTTGGAGCCTGGCCCAGGCTGCCCAGAGAGCTTGGGGAGTCTCCTTCTCTGGAGAGATTCCAAAGGCGCCTGGACCCTGCGCTGCTGGGCCCCCTGCTCTGGGTGACCCTGCTGGAGCAGGGAGGGGGCACCAGAGGAGCTCCAGAGGGACCTTCCCACCCCCATCAGGCTGGGATCCTGTGAGTGAAGCAAATGAAGCATTTCCAGGTGGTGCTGTTGTCATCTCCCTGCAAGGAGAGCCTGAGTAGGGTGGGAGCAGGAGGATTAGCTGGAGCACACGTGCAGCACGGAGCCAAATGAGTCACTCCGTCTGATGCTTCCACCAAAAAAAGCTCCTGATGTGAAGGGAGATGACAAGAACCATCCGATGGGCCCAGGAGAGTCAGAGAAGTGCAGCCATGAGCTGGCCCTGGCCCGGTGGCGTCAAGTCTGAGTCAGTCCCAGATGAGAACTTCTGAGGTGCCCCATGGCTGCTTGTTGGGAAGGATTCTTCCGAAGCCCTGAGGAGCTGGGGGTTGTAACAGCGGCTCTTTGTACCTGGCTGACTTTCCGTGAGATCTTGGCTTTGGTTGGATCCTTCTTGGCCTAAGTGAAGCTCAGCAAAGGTGGCTTTGGGCCATGGAGTTTCACTCTTAGACTTGCTTGAGGACTTACTGCCGGAGATCTCGACTGGAGACCGGCTGGGCCGTGATTTCCATGGCTGGAGCAAACCCCTGTTTCAGGTGGTACCTGGAAAAGCTGGAGCAAAGCCCGGAGCTGAAGCATGGCTCACCTTGCCTGCCGCTTCCCCGCAGCCTTGTTGGCTCGTGGCAGTCCAGAGCCAGTTCCTTACTCGTTAGCTACATCCAGCCCTGTGCTTTTACTTGCAGGAAAAAGCTTCCCTGGGTTTCTGTGCCTGTGCTGGCTCTGCAATGCTGGCTTCACACTGTCTTTTTCTGCAAATCCCGCTCTTTTTCACGCGGATCTGCACTGAAGGGACAATTGATGTGGTTTGTTGTCACCTCGTAGGGAACGTGCTGGGCCGTAGCAAGACCAGCGGCAGCAGGGCAGCTTGCCAGGTCCCCGTTCCCACCCTCATTTCTACAAGTTTCTCTTCATTTTAAAGGAAAAATTAATTTGTCCCCATTTCTTCTCCCTCTTCCCCATTCCTGCCCCAGTGCTGGGGTCAGGAACCAGAGGACATCACCTGGTCACCTCTGCAGGTGCTGCTGGAGAAGAGACCTTGGCTGATGGTCTGAACTCCCTGTTGGATTTAATCTCACCCGCTCCATTGTTAATTCTCTCCCACAAATATTTTTCTTTTCCCTTCTGAAGTGCCCGGCGGCGGTTCCGGTTCAGAGGGACGTCCCTGCTGGGCTGGCAGCGTCACGGCCAGGCACAAACAGTCCTAGAATCCTGGAATGGGAGGGGTTGGAAGGGACCCCCCCACACCACACTGGGATTCTGTGAGGGAGCAAACGAAGCATTTCCAGGTGGAGCTTGTCCCAGTATCCCTTGGTCACGATGGAGAAGGTTCCTTCCCTCCCATCCGCCCCCATCTAACCGCCGTAGGCAGTGTTCTCCGGCAGCAGCCTCCATGAGCGGATCTCTCCCCCTCAGCAGGGAGGGAGAGCCCTGGGAATCTGTTTTTCCTCTCATTAGCTCGGAGCGTGTGGCAACCGATAAGCCTTGGCAGGAGCTCAGCTTCATCTCGCGGGGAAGGCCCTTTTCCTTATCTCCACGGAGAGCTCCCCGTGCAGGAATGCCACGCTCGGGAAGCCACCGCAGGGATTGTCTCATGGATCGGGTGCTTAAGCTTTACAAGGGTTTTTTTAATAAAAGGAATAGAAAATAGAAGATGAGTTTAAAATGCTGGTGCTTAGATTTTCACGTCAGAACAAGAGGGAGGTCGAGCGGATGAAACCCAGAGGCAGAAAGGAACACGTCTCCCTCTTTGGATCATAGAGTGCCAGGTTGGGAAGGACCTCAAGGATCAGCTGGTGCAACCTTTTCAGTAAAAAAAACAATACAAAATTGATTGAAGTGAGCTGGCCCAGCACCCTGCCAGGTTCAGTGGGGGTGTCTCTAGGGCTGGGAAACGCCACGAAAACCTCCAGGGTTTTTTCAGAAGAAGGTGTTGGGGCTGTGCCAGGCCCAGCGCTCGGCCCAGGGCTTGGGGGCCTGGGGGGAAGAGCTGCTCTCAGCCTTCCCCTTGCTGGGCCCAAGTGTCCTGCAGCTCCCAGCTTAGGAAATAAGCAAAAAAAAAAAATGTTTCTGTGATGTTTAAGAAGTTCTTAGTCTAAAGCAGCAACGCTGCTGGTGTGAGGGCTCTTCAAGCCACCAGGAAAAAGCCAGGCCCAGCTTAAGCCAAAGGCTCCTGCTTCCTCTATTCCTGACCAGTCCTGCTCAACCACCCTCCCTGGAGGCTTCAAACATCCCCTAGCACCCCAAAGGGATGTTTTCTCTCGGGGAAGATAGGAACTGCTTTCTCCAGATCCCTTTTTCTGGCTCCCTGCCTCTTGGCTCAGCAGCTCTGCCCACCACACAATCCCTCACGGAGCTAAACATTCCTGAACTCTTTCTAAACCATCTTCCTCCTCTGCCTACCGGCCCCGTTTCCCAACGGGCTGCCCAGACGCTGCCAATCGGGGCGCTGAGCCTCCTCTGTTCCGTTCCACGGCATCCCGGGCCTGTTGTCAACTCGGGGAAGCCACTCACGCTGGGAAAACCGAGGGAATTTGTGCTTCTTCCTGCTGGGAAACACAGTTTGGCCGAGGTTTGGAGGTCACGCGCCTGAGAGATCTTTGGGTGATTGTGACAGGGACTGAGCTTTCTCCTGAAAGGTGGGTTGATGGATGGTTGGCCAAAAGGATGGTTGGCCAAAAGGATGGTTGGCCAAAGTAGCTCTTGCTGATGGAAAGAAAGAAGGATCATAGAATGGGAAGGACTTCTGCAGATCATCAAGTCTGACCTCTGGAGATGATGGAGTCCGATCGCCCAGGGCAGGCCACACAGGAACAGATCCAGGGCGGGTTGGAAAGTCTCCTGAGAAGGAGACTCCACCACCTCTCTGGGCAGCCTGTCCCAGTGCCAAGCATGAGGAAGGAGTTCAAGAACTAGATCTCCAGTTGGGATCTTCTTCATGGCTGCAGCTCTGCCAGGGCTTTCTCTGCTGGGGCTGGAGGTGCCCAGCGTGCGGCTCTTGAGGTCAACCTCATCTGCAAGCTTGGGGTTGAGCTGCAGCCCCAGGCAGTTTGGGGCTGAGGCCGTTTCCCATCCCCTCTCCGGGGTGTTGTGCAAGCGTCGGGATGCTCAGCCCACGGTATCCTCCGGATCCGGGCCGGGCCTCGCTCAGGCGCGTGGGTTGTGCCGAGGAGTCGTTATTGCCACGGAGGTGATCCGGAGATAGGGAAAACAAAAAAGGCTTTTGCCACCCAAGAAGGAAAGGTGAAGAAATTACTCGCAGCGGAGTCTTTGGCCAGCCTGGAGAAGCCTGTAGCTGTCCTCTCCCTGCCTCTGGAGAAGAAGCTGGTTCTATCCCATGCAATGAGGCTGGCTTTCCAGGAGCAGGTCCGGGGTGCTTGAGCCCCCAAAGGAGAGTGGGGATTTTCTTATCATCCTGGAAAAATACAGGAGAGCGAGTGAGTCCACCCATGTGTGTGTGTGACAGAGCCCCCTGTTTCAGAGGACACCCAGTTGGGTGGGAGTTGATCTGCTGGGGGGTCAGAAGCACCTCCAGAGGGGTCTGGCCAGGCTGGATGGATGGGCTGAGGCCCGTGGGGTGAGGGTCAACCAGGCCAAGAGGGGGTCCTGCCCTTGGGTCACCCCAACCGCCTGAGGTGCTCCAGCTGGGGCAGAGCANCTGCCCAGAGCAGGGCTGGAGTCCCCCTGCTCCCTGGAGGGGTTTCCAAGGCGTGGAGCTGTGGTGCTGAGGGACAGGGCTCAGGGGGACCCTGTCAGGGCTGGGGCAGCGCTGGGACTGCAGGAGCTCCAAGATCTTTTCCACCCCAGACGATCTTGTCGTTCTGTGATTGTCCAATCCCCTGAGCTGGACTCACCGAAGCACTGACTTTAACAGCACCTTTGGATTCGATTGATTAAACTGGGCTGTTGTTCTGCTTGATTCCATTCTCCCCATCCCTCCAAAGCTGTTCACTGCACCGTCACGTTTTCCTCTCTCGAGGGAGTCAGTCTGACAGCTGCCAAGGAACGGGGACAGCTCGTCTTCTTGGAAGGCCTCAAGTCCTGCCTTGACCTCTTGTTTGGAGAGGAGGAGGAGCGGTCAGGCCAGCCCAGTCCTCTTCAGTTTCTCAGGTAGGCCTGAGCGGTCGGTGGATCTCCCGGGGCTCAGCAGGGCCCTCAGCCCACGACATTTCCCACCTTGTGTCTCCTGCTGCTGCAGCCAATGCTGGGAGCACCAGTGAGATCCACGGCCGAGACCTCTTGGGCTTCCCTCCGGGGCCTGAGGACTTGGTAGGTGGTCACCTGGGAGAATGGAGATGCCAGGGCTGTGCACGTAGCTGTGCTTGTCCTGCCCTGCCTATCCCACTGCTCACAGAAGGATTCCAGCCCCCTTCTCCAGCCTTTCAGGGCAATTTCTGCCGCTGTCCTCACTGGTGCAGTGTGGCAGGATCAAGCACTGGACAGGCTGGAGAAGTGGGACCATGTGAACCTTGTCAGGTTCCACAAGGCCAAGGGCAAGGTCCTGCCCCTGGGTCAGGGCAACCCCTGGGTTCAGCCCAGCAGCCCCTGCCGCCCTGGGCTCCTCCCCAGCAGCGTGGGCAGCAGGGCCAGGGGGGGATCCTGCCCCTCTGCTCCCAGGGCTCTGGGGACACCCCCCCTGCAGGGCTGGCTCCAGCTCGGGAGGCCTCAGCCCAGGAGAGACAGGGAGCTGGTGGAGCGGGGCCAGAGGAGCCCCAGCGATGCTGGGAGGGCTGGAACCCTCTGCTGGGAGGCCAGGCTGGCAGAGTTGGGCTTGTGCAGCCTGGAGAGGAGAAGGCTCCAGGGAGACCTTCTGGGGGCCTTTCCGGGCTTCCAGGGGCCTGGCAGAAAGATGGGGCCAGACTTTGGAGCAGGGCCTGGTGGGACAGGACAAGGGAGGGATGGGTTTAAACTAAAAGAGGGAGATTTATTGCAGAGAGAAGTAGAAATTGTTGCTGAGGGTGGTGAGAGCCTGGCCCAGGTTGCCCCGAGAGGTGGTGGCTGCCCCATCCCTGGTCCCATTGCAGGGGAGGTTGGATGGGGCTCTGAGCAACCTGCTCGAGTTGCAGATGTCCCTGCTCCTTGCACCAGGTGACCTTGCAGGGTCCCTTCCCACCCAACCCAGTCTGGGATTCTCTGAGCCCCGATGCAGGGCAGAGAGTTTATCCACAGCCAGGCAGGTAAAGGAGCAGTGACTGTAGGGTCCTGTAGATCTCGGTGGCTGTCACAGCAGTGGGGACAGCGGGGAGGGACCGGGCTGGTGTTCCCCATGGGGGGGTCAGTGGGTGAGGACAGGGACACACAATGTGTGTGTGGGCCAAGCCCCTTGAGACCTCCTTTTCTTGCAGTGAGAGCTCTTCAGACCTGAAAGCCTTGTTTGACTTTGTCCGGACGTCCCTGACTCCCGACAGCGGTGACTCCTGGAAGGGCCCCGTGCTGCTGGTGGATGACCTCAGTGTCCTGCTCAGCCTGGGTGCCACGCCGGTGGCCGTGCTGGACTTCATCCACTACTGCAGAGTGGTGGTGTGCTCCCAGCTGGAGGTAACGGCTCCTTCCCAGTGCCACTGGGAGAGAAGAGCCTCTGGAGCAAAGCCTGGTGTTCTCCTCTCCTTCTACCTGTACAGGGTTTCTGCCTGTACTCAGCCTTGTCCCCTGCACAGGGCACTGGGGAGGCCGCCCCTGGAATCCTGGGGTCAGTTTTGGGAATTCCCTCTCTCCCAGCAGGAGCTGGAGGGGCTGGAGCGTGGCCAGAGAAGGGTAACGGAGCTGGGGAAGGGTCTGGAGCAGGAGGAGCGGCTGAGGGAGCTGGGCTGGTTCAGCCTGGAGCAAAGGAGGCTCAGGGGAGACCTTCTGGCTCTCCACAACTCCCTGGAATTCAGGAGCTTGGAGCCAGGGGGGGTCGGGCTCTGCTCCCAAGGAACAAGAGGAAGCGGCCTGGAGTTGCCCCAGGGGAGGTTGAGGTTGGAGCTGAGGAGCAATTTGTTGCCCTTTGGGGTTCCCCAGGCCTGTGCCAGGCTGCCCAGGGCAGGGCTGGAGTCCCCCTGCTCCCTGGAGGGGTTTCCAAGGCGTGGAGCTGTGGTGCTGAGGGACAGGGCTCAGTGGGGCCCTGGCAGGGATGGGGGAACCATTGAATTGATCTTAAAGGTGTTTTCCAACCCAAATGATCCTGTGATTCTGTGCTGTGGCTTTGGAGAGCTCTGGCTGTGCAAGAAAATCCAATCATTGCTGTTGAGCCATTCTCAGGTCGCTGTGTCAGTCCCTGGAATCCCTTTGCCACCGGTTTCCCAGGAGGTGCTGCACAGAGAAGAACTCTCTCTGTCCCTGACACGTGAGCAGAGCTCCAGGGTGTAAACTCCTGTTTTCAGAGCTCCTGGCTCCCCAGAGATCTCTACTCACACCAGTGTTTCTGTGCAACTGGGAGGGCAGGGAAGGCACTGGGTGATGAAGGCAGCGAGGGGTGATGAGTCTCACTGGGGATAGAGCTGAAGATCCTCTCAGAGGGAACACAAGTCTCCAGTGACCCTGAGCTCTGGAGTTGCTTCGGCTGGTTCCTAAGGATGTGTGACAACTTCTACAGCCAGTGCCCTGGCTGAATGAGTCATAGAANGGCAGAGCAGAGGGGCAGGAGACCCTCCCTCGACCTGCTGGACACAGTTTTCTGGATGCCCCCCAGGAGCCCCTTGCCCAATGGTACCTTCTGAGAACATCGCAGCCAAAAATTGTTATGATCGCATCCGTCCCTCACTATTCCCACTGCAATGTCCCCAACCATGACCTCTTGTTCTGTCTTCTGGAGTCAGGTTTTGTTACCCTGCATTTCCCCACTTGTTCCTCCTGTCCATGCTGACAGGGGATGTTCTGCTGGTGGAGAATTTTCACCTCCAAACCAGCTAAAAATGCTGGTAAGTTGTCCTAATGCATTTCTATTTCTGTCTGAGATGTTGTGAAGCTTTCAAATCCATTTTAATTGACTGGGAATTTAAGTCCTTGGTGACCTTCACGGGCTGAGGCTCTTGGGATGTGTTTTTAACAAGAGTTGTTGTTGGGTTGGGCGGCTCTCGGCTTCTCCTGAGAGCTGGGGAGCGGGTGAGGGCTCACGGCTGCCCGGTGCTCTCGTTCCAGGGAAACGTGGTGGTGCTGGTCCATGGCAATGAGGATTCAGAAGATGAGGAGAATGAACTGGTGGGAAATTCCCTGTGTCATCACAGTGACCTGATCCTGTGGGTAGAGGGGCTGGCGACCGGCTTCTGCAAGGACGTTCACGGGCAGGTAACGAGTGGCAGAGCACGGTGAGGTGGCACGTGTTGGTGTCACACACACCTTGGCCTGGGAGCCTGGGGGAGGTGAGACGTGATCCATCTGCCCATAAGGAGATGGGCCAGCCCCAGCCTGGTCTGCAGAACTTCTAAGAACCAAGAGGCAGCCTTGGATCTGCTGGAGAATCTAAGTTCTTAGGGCTGTGACTCAGGATCGTTTGGGGTGGAAGAGCCCTCGGAGCTCCTGGAGTCCCAGCGCTGCCCCATCCCTGCCAGGGCCCCACTGAGCCCTGTCCCTCAGCACCACAGCTCCACGCCTTGGAAACCCCTCCAGGGAGCAGGGGGACTCCAGCCCTGCCCTGGGCAGCCTGGCACAGGCCTGGGGAACCCCAAAGGGCAACAAATTGCTCCTCAGCTCCAACCTCAACCTCCACTGGGGCAACTCCAGGCCGCTTCCTCTTGTCCTGTTGCTTGAGGACAAAAGATCTCACCCTCAACCTCACTCCAATTCCCCAAAACTGAGCCCAGGATTCCAGAGGTGGCCTCCCCAGTGCCCAGCCCAGGGGGCTGCTCCCTGCCCTGGCCCTGCTGCCCCCCCAGGATGCCGGGGGCTCCTTGTCCCCCTGGACACTCTCTGGCTCATCTCCGGCCCTTCTCCACCAGCCACCCCAGGGCCTTGTCCCCAGAAAGGGACCTTTGCTTCTTTGAGGCTGTTTGGGGACAACCTGTCACCTGGGGGCTCTCCCAGCCCTGGAAGCTGGGTCTCTAACAGGGCTATCTCCCGCCCCAAGATGCTGGCAAAGAAAAACACCTGGTTCCTGGGAATCTTTCCCCAAAGTCCCCCATCGGTGGCTCTCAGCCTGGCCTGTTGTCATCTCTGGGCTGGGAGGGCAGCTGGGACACTGGGGGCTGGTTACTTCATGGTGGCTACAGGTGGCCTCGTGCTGGTTTTTTATCGGTGCTCGCCCTTCCCTGCAGGCCAGCCGGAGCTGGGGGGGGTTCCGATGCTGCCACTGGCTTGACCAGAAGTGCTGAAATTCCCGTTCCTTCCCTTTGGCAGATTAAAATAATCAAGCGCGCGTCTTTGGAGCTGACGGGTGAACAGGATCGCGTCCAGATCTACCAGTACAAGATCCAGGAGAAGAACGTCACCTTTTTCGCTCGGGGACTGTCCGCTGCCGTCCTCTGATCCGCCGTGACCGCCACACGGAGCGGGGCCGCTGCCGGCCGTGCCAGNCGCTGCCGGCAGTGCCGGCCATCCAGCCTGCCTGCTCCCCCAGCGCCTCCCGGGAGCGGCCGACCGGCCCGGAACCTCACACCGATGGCAGGATGAGGCCGCCCGGGGTTTGCCGCTTCCCTTTGTCCTCCCACCCCGTTCCCAGGCCGAGGAGAAGAGCGAGAACTTGCCAGGATGGCCCTCGGAACGTGTAAATACAAGCCGGGGGCGCCCGTTGGGCTGGGCGTTCCTCGCCTTTTCCGATCTCTTCCACCTGGCAGTGCCAGGCGCCTTCTGGAGGACTCGCCCCACCCTCCCGCCGGCATTTCGGGAGGTGACACAGAGCGGGTGGAGGGAGGGGTGGGATGGGATGGAATGGAATGGAATGGAATGGAATGGAATGGAATGGAATGGGAGGGGGTTGCTATTTCTACCTTTCTCCCAGTGCTGGCACCAGAGAGATTGGTTCAACTTCCAGCTTCCAGACAATAAAAAAAATCTCTAGGTGGGTTTTCAGCCTGAGGACCCGGAGGCTGCTTTGCTGTGTCGATCCTTTGTTATTTTCCCTCTTTTCACGTGAAATTCCCCGTGCCCACGTGTCTTGTTTAGCATGTGGCTTCCCAAGCTCCTCCTTGGCTTCTGGGGAAGGGCAGATGAGCCTCTGTCTCAGCCCCCGATGGCAAATCCCTACTACCAGGTGTAGGACCTGCTCGTACTGGGGCGTTGCCGGGGGGTGATGGTCACTAATTATAATTAGATCGGGGCGCTCTCATTAAGTAACCCCCGATCTCTGTGTGGGAACAGGGGGAGGTTGGAGCTGAGGAGCAATTTGTTGCCCTTTGGGGTTGTCCCGTCCTGGTCCANGATTAAAATAATCAAACGCGCGTCTTTGGAGCTGATGGGGGAACAGGATCGCGTCCAGATCTACCAGTACAAGATCCAGGAGAAGAACGTCACCTTTTTCGCTCGGGGACTGTCCGCTGCCGTCCTCTGATCCGCCGTGACCGCCACACGGAGCGGGGCCGCTGCCGGCCGTGCCAGCCNTGGAATGGAATGGAATGGAATGGAATGGAATGGAATGGAATGGAATGGAATGGAATGGGAGGGTGTTGCTATTTCTACCTTTCTCCCAGTGCTGGCACCAGAGAGATTGGTTCAACTTCCAGCTTCCAGACAATAAAAAAAATCTCTAGGTGGGTTTTCAGCCTGAGGACCCGGAGGCTGCTTTGCTGTGTCGATCCTTTGTTATTTTCCCTCTTTTCACGTGAAATTCCCCGTGCCCACGTGTCTTGTTTAGCATGTGGCTTCCCAAGCTCCTCCTTGGCTTCTGGGGAAAGGCAGATGAGCCTCTGTCTCAGCCCCCGATGGCAAATCCCTACTACCAGGTGTAGGACCTGCTCGTACTGGGGCGTTGCCGGGGGGTGATGGTCACTAATTATAATTAGATCGGGGCACTCTCATTAAGTAACCACCGATCTCTGTGTGGGAACAGGGGGAGGTTGGAGCTGAGGAGCAATTTGTTGCCCTTTGGGGTTGTCCCGTCCTGGTCCAGGCTGCCCAGGGCAGGGCTGGAGTCCCCCTGCTCCCTGGAGGGGTTTCCAAGGCGTGGAGCTGTGGTGCTGAGGGACAGGGCTCAGGGGGGCCCTGGCAGGGCTGGGGCAGCGCTGGGACTCCGGGAGCTCCGAGGGCTCTTCCAACCCAAACGGTTCTATGATCCGAGGCCCTTCCGGACGAGCGGCTCTTTGTCCGCTCTGCGCGCCCTGAGGGCTTGGTCCGGCACCACCTGGGAGATGCCTCCTGGAGCAAAGGCGGGGAAACCTGGGGTGGCTCCTGCCTCGTGGCGAGGACCAAGCCCAGCGTTTCCTCCATCCCTTCCTGACATCCAGAGGTGCCATCAGGACACAACGGCTGGAGCTGCCGATCCAGCGGCTCTGCTCAGCCAAGGCCACCCGGCAGGGCCGTGACCCGAGCGAGGCCTTGCTCTGGAGCTGACGCTGCAGGACGGGATTGATGGTGGAACAGGGTGGCCTTGGGCAGCGTCAGCCAACGGCGGCGTGCTCGGGGCCACCGCTACCCCGCAGCTCTTTGTTCAGAAGCCAGAGGCTTGTGCAACGCCGCGTTCCGACCGGGAAAGCGGGTGGGATTTGGCCCGATGTCCTCGGCCTCGGTGGGAGCAGCCGGGGGCCTGGGCCGGGCAATGACCAGGGGAAGGCCAAGGCTGGGGCTGGTGGGACCGGGGTGCAGGTGCCCTGGGAGATGGTTGGACACGATGGTATCGGGCAGGGCTGTTGGCAGCAGGGACTTGGACGGTGTCAGAACCCGATGGCTGCAAGAAGGGCCCTGGAAAAGGACAGTTTTGGGGGGTGCTCAGCTCCAGGAGATGACCGAGCTGGGGCTTCCCCAGGATTTTGGGAGTCAGGGGATGACTACCGGGCCGGAGGGACCCAGCCCGAGCCATGTGCCACTGTCCCCTCTGTGCCCAGGGCTCCTGGCGTCTGTGCTGCTCCTGTTCCCGCTCCTTGGGGATCGAGTCACCTCAATCTTCAGCATCGAGTCCCGGGGCTCCTGGTGCAAGGTGCCCCCTCCAGGACCACTCTCGTCCTCGGGCTCCAAGTGCAAGCTCCTCCCTCCAGGACCACTCTCTCCCCCGGTTCCCAGTCTTCCCCGGCAGGGCTTCCATCCCCGCCATTCCCCGGTGCACGCTCTGGGACCGGTCTCCCCGCTGAACCCCACGGCGGCGGGTGCGCGGTCCGCCCCCTCTCCTGCCATCCCCTCTGTGCCCCGGGACACCCGGCTTGTTGTCTTCGGCCTGCCATCCCACCCCCTTCCCGGGACCCCCACTCCCGGGAACACCCCCCCCCCCAACCCCGCTCCACGTGCTCCCGCCGCCACCGACCCACTTCCGCCCTCCCACGTGAGCGGTGACGCGCCCGTCCCGCTGAGAGGGGCGTGGCCTGACCGGGGTGGGGGGGCGTGGCCAAAGCGCTGAGAGTAGGGCGGCCGGCAGCGGAGGGGGCGTGGCTACGCAAACGAAGGCGCCGTTCCGCTCGCGGGGAGGGGGCGTGGTCATGACAGGAGGGGGTGTGGCCTCGGCGACGGCGGGAGGCGTGGCCGGC
>VWZK01007837.1:0-18150 GCA_013396935.1 Baryphthengus martii | reverse complement strand
CCCCCCTTCCCCACCTCCCCACGACCTGGAGGGGGGGCTTCGTGTGCCTCTTGGGTCTGGGGGTTCGGTTCGGTGGGTGGCGGGTGTCTGCTCGGGGGGTGTTGTGTTTTCTGGCTGTGTTTTTTGAATCATCAGCGAGAGTGTGGGAGGGAGATGAATTTTCTCGTTCGGGAAGAGCAAGGTGCAGTGTTTTCCTGAGGGCTGTGGGAGAAGGGATCCCGCTGGGCGGCGGAGGATGGAGGAACAAGTGGTGTTTGAGAGGAGCCTGGGCTTGGGTAGCCGAGCAGAGGTTCTGCTGAGAGCCTGGAGAGCCCGCAGGAGGGCTGGGAAGGAACTGGGATCGATATAGAGAGTGTTTACTGCGTAGGAAAGCGAGAGTTGTCACCCTGAGGTGTTGCTCTGCCAGCAGAGCGGCGAGGAAGGGAGGGAAGGCATCAGGAAGTGGGGCTGAGAGAGGGATGTAGAAAGTTTTGGTGGGTCCAAGGTGATGGGATGAAGCTGAATTGGTAAAGAGGGTGAGACGGAGAGTTAATCGGCTCTGCTGCAGGATCAAGAGAACAGGCTTTATGGAAAAGAAGAAAAATGACTGAGTGCGGAAAGGGGACGACTGAAACGTGGAGCAAACAGCTCTGCGGGTTTGCTGGGGATGTCAGTCGGGAGCTGCTGACCACTTCAGATCTAGAACTGATCCCCTGCTTTGATTTTTACAAGGACCTTCCTCTGGGTTGAGGAGACGGTGCTGGAGGTATTGGAGGACAGCCTTCACCCTGGCTGGTCATCCCTCGCCTTTGAGGTTTGCTTCATATTTAGGAATTGACTTTATATGACGGACCAAATGAATCCTAGACTGGCTTGAGTTGGAAGACTGGAGAGCTGGATGGGGAGAAATTTAATGAAATTCAATCAGGGCAAATGTAAAGTTCTGCATCTGGGGAAGAACAACCCCCTGGATCAGTACAGGCTGGGGGCTGAGCTGTTGGAGAGCAGCTCTGGGGAAAAAGCCCTGGGAGTCCTGGTGGCCAGGAGGATGCCCAGGAGCCGACAATGGGCCCTCAACAATGGGCCCTCGTGGCCAGGAAGGCCAAGGGGCTCCTGGGGGGCATTAGAAGGAGCGTGGCCAGCAGGGAGAGGGAGGTTCTCCTCCCCCTCTGCTCTGCCCTGGTGAGGCCCCACCTGGAGCACTGGATCCAGTTCTGGGCACCCCAGTTCCAGGAGGACAGGGAACTACTGGAGAGAGTCCAGTGCAGAGCCCCGGAGCTTGTGAAGGGAGTGGAGCAGCTCCCTGCTGAGGAGAGGCTGAGGGAGCTGGGGCTCTGGAGCTTGGAGAAAAGGAGCCTGAGGGGGGACCTCAGGGATGTTTATAAATATGGAAAGGGCAGTGTCAGGAGGACGGAGCCAGGCTCTTCTCAGTGATGTCCAGCGACAGGACAAGGGGCACTGGGTGCAAACCGGAGCAGAGCAGGTTCCGTGTAAACACAAGGAAACACTTTTTCCCAGTGAGGGTGAGGGAGCCTGGCCCAGGCTGCCCAGAGAGGTGGTGGAGTCTCCTTCTTGGGAGACTTTCCAACCCCCCTGGATCTGTTCTGTGTGACCTGCTCTAGGTTCCTGCTCTGGCAGGGGGGTTGGACTCGATGATCTTCCGAGGTCCCTTCCAGCCCCTAATATTCTGTGATCCTGTGAAGGGACCTTCAAGATCATCCCGTTCCAGTTGGATCGTTCTCTAACGAGCAACGAACCATTTGAGTCCCGCAGTGGTGCGGGTGTGGGTTTGCGTTTGGGAGAAGCCCGAGGAAAGCTCGACCGCCTCGGTGCCACAATTTCCCGGATGCGGCGGCCGCTCGTTTCTCGGGGCTGTTGAAAGACAACTTGGAAGTTTCCTTTTGCGAGAGGCGCGAAGCCGAGGCGTCATCTCGCTCTTTGTGAAACCTCCAACTGTCCTGACAGCGAGCGAGTGGGATAACTTTGGGATGACCCGAGCTGTTGTGTAATGCGGAAAGGAGATTAGCCGACTTGAGTCGAGAAGAAAGGCAAACACCCTGGGATTCTCCCGGAGTGGGTGACACGGCGGGAGCGGGGCCGTTCGCCCCCCTGCGTCCTTCCCCCGCGACGGGGTCCGCTCCGTGTTTGCGGTTACAGAGCGTCCGCTGGTTTATTTTTCCAAATGTTTCAAACGTAACATCCCAAAAGCGCAAAGCAGAGCCAGGTTTTGTCTTGGGAGTGATAAAATAGTGGCTTCGGTGTCAGAATCTCAGTGGTGAGGGAGTTTGCCAGGCTCTCTGTGCAGACAGCTGTTGAGTTCTCTCATGTTATTTTCAGACGGTGGGTTGCTAGGCCCGTCTGTCGTCAGAGCTCCTGTGATTATGCAGGAAAATGTCCTTTTTTTTTCCCCCCGCTCGCCGATGAGCAAAGAATTTGAAAAATAGAACAGGTACAGCCGGCCGAACAGAAATAGTTTTACCTGCCGGTGGTGGAACGTAGCCGGTCGTGAGCGGAAGGGGAGCAGCAGCAGCAGGGCGACTTCAGCAGCTCCCGAATTCTCTTCTCGCTGCGGCCGACTCTGTGCCCTCCCGTGGCTGTCTGTCTGTCCAGGGGAGCTGCAGCAGCTTCCTCCTGTCTTACAGCAGGTATTTTGGAGCGTGCTGTGGCAACGAGGAGCCCCGGAGCCGAGGAGCGCGCTGCTCCCGGCCGGGTGTTGTACCAGCGGGGACGGGTCGATGGCGCTTGGCCCGAGGAATTTGGGTTGCAGTGTAAATCGAGACCAGAGGTAGATGTAGGCTGAGCTTTACAAGCTCCTTAGCTGGGATATCTTGGGGTTTAATTCCTTAAAAACTTGTGGGGGGTGTTAGAGGGTGAGAAAGAAGGGTCTGAAGGAAGACTGGGTGGTTTTCTGGTCGTGCAGCCCCTGTCTCCACGTCGCTCGGCTACTCTCACGGCCAAGATATCAAAACAAAGCTGGAGGAGCAGTGTCTGTGTTCAAATGAAATCATTTAATTGATGTCCCCGGGTAAAAACACAGTCCTGGTGTTTCAGAACTGGCAGTGTCCTCCCTGCCTGACCGGATTTCCTCGGGAAAAACTACGATTCTAAGATTCCTGCCGGTGAAAAAGTGAGTTTCAACCGGAGCGGGAGAGCGGTGGTGAAGGAGAGGAGGAGGGTCGCGTTTCTTCGCTAAAAACCCAAAGGAATCTTGTATGGACCATTGTGATAAAGATGCCACGGGAATAATAGCGGGTTTGTTTTCCCAAGACAATGTCCAAGGCAGGCTTTGGGTCTTGTTCTCTGACAGGGTGCTTTGGGAGTTGCTCTGCTGTTGGGAAGGAAGAGCTCAGTGCTTTGCCAGTCCCAGCTTTCTAATCAGTGATCATTAGACCAAAAAAAAAAAACAAACTGAAAAAATGTAGTTCTGCGTGATGCTGGAGGTGACAGAAGAGTCCTGGTGGTTTCCTTATCCAGGTTTTCAAATGCCTGCCGCTGTAACCTAGAACCTGCTGAAAATAATCCCACGGAGGTGAGTCACCTTACAGGCGCCTTCCCTCCTGCTTCTCGGGGTGCTTTTCCAGCCTGGGAGATCTTCAGGTGGAGATTTCTTTCATCAGAATGGTTTTCCTTCTTAAAAAAAAAAAAATCTTTAGCGGTTTTATTACGGAGGAATTAATGCAGGGAAACACAGGCTGGAGTTTATATCTTCGTTTTTTGCTTTCTGTTTCATGGCCTGAGCGGTCAGAGCTGTGCTGGTGTCACCCTTATTTCGGTCACCGTTGGCATCCTACCTTCTTTTGGCATCTTACCTCCTTTTCAGGAGGAAATTCTTCCCAGTGAGGGTGGTGAGAGCCTGGCACAGGTTGCCCAGGGAGGTCGTGGCTGCTCCCTCCCTGGAAGTGTTCAAATCCGGGTTGGAGGAGCCTTGAGCAACCTGCTCTGGTGGGGGGTGTCCTTGCCTGTGGCAGGGGGGGTGGAACTGGGTGATCTCCAAGGTCCCTTCCAGCCTTAACTATTCTAGGAATCCTGCCTGTGAGAGGATCCCTGGGAATGAGGTGATGGCCACAGCCCGAGCTCCCAGCATTCACCAGTTCAGGCTGAAAATACCACTGGTGCCTGAGGGGCTCTGTACGGAACAGGAAGCCCGTTTCCCCGGAGAGCCAAAGGTGGGCTTCAGTTTTTCCTGCCAAACCCAGAAGTTTGAGAGACTCTTGTGTTGCCAACTGTCCAAAGGTATCCAACCAGTACTACACCAACCAAGTCCTCCCTCTGAACTGGGGAGACTATTGTTCCGGGTGTTTCCGCAACGTATTTGGCCGGAGCACGATAATGCTTGATGCGTAAATCCGATCTGATCCAACTCTAACTGCAATTAGTTGGGAAACTTCTCCCAGGGATAGCTGGGCTTTGTTAGGGAGCGTATTTAACTCGGAGGGGCTTCCTCAGAAGCTATTTCTGAGGATTTTGGTGGGGGAATGACCCAGAATAAGCTGTGATCTTGCTAAACCAGAACCACACTACTGCTGTTGCATCACCGGAGTCAAAGCTGGCACTTGAAAAGATGCTGCTGTCCAGTTGCACTCCCCTTACTCAGGAAAATTGTGGGCTGGAGTAGGGATATGAAGCATTTATTGCAGCACAGTCTCTGAAGACACACGGACAAGACCGTCTGTGTGAGAAATAAAACTGGAAACCAGAGGGTCAGAACCTCTTGGGCCTAATTTAAGCAGGTTTGGGGGTTTTTAATTGTTTGGGTTTTTTTCTAATATAGCTCGTGAGCCACTCGATCTGATTCCTGTCCGGAAGGAGAGTTTTGAACCAGGAAGCGTTTCCTTTGCAGGGAGAGGAGTTAAATTAAGCAAGTTTTTGGGTTTTTTTGTTTGCTTTCTGATATAGATCATGAACTACTCATTCTGGTTCCTGCCCTGAAGGAGAATTTTGAACCAAGAAGTGTTTCCTTTGCAGGGAGAGTTGTCCCTGGCTTAGAGATAAAGAAAGAGGGAAGAATTCACCCTCCTTTCAGATACTCATTTATCTCATCAATTGAGTAATTGCAGCCACAAAACTGTGGAGAAAAAAAAGAGTAAATCTCTGATGGGTGTGTCGTGCTGAAAAGCTGCTGCTGTGGGTGCTTCTCAGTGGACTTTGTCTCCAAAAATCGCTGATGGAACTGGGTGGAAATAGTTTTTGAAGTACTAATTGCAAACATTGCTTTCATCACTCTGCAGTGTGTGGGTTACTCAAACGCTGAGGTGTTTCCATTCATCTGATGAGTAGCAAGAAGGATTAAGGTAGAAATCAAACCTGAGCCAGGAGGGCCAAGGGGCTCCTGGGGGACATCAAGAAAACTGTGTCCAGCAGGTCGAGGGAGGGTCTCCTGCCCCTCTGCTCTGCCCTGGGGACACCACCCCTGGAATCCTGGATCCAGTGCTGGGCTCCCCAGTTCCGGAGAGACAGGGAAATACTGGAGAGAGTCCAAGGGAGGCTGCGAGGATGAGGAAGGGCCTGGAACATCTCTGCTGGGAGGAAAGGCTGAGAGCCCTGGGGCTGTTGAGTCTGGAGAAGAGAAGCCCCACAGGGGAGCTGCTCCATGGCCAGAAATCTGTGAGGGGTGGGGGTGAAGGGGAAGGGGCCAGGCTCTTGGCTGGGGTGCCCTGGGATAGGCCAAGGAAGAACGGGGACAAGCTGGAACCCAGGAGCTTCCACCTCCCCAGGAGGAGACACTTCTTTGGTGGGAGGGTGAGGGAGCCTGGCCCAGGCTGCCCAGAGAGCTGGTGGAGTCTCCTTCTCGGGAGACTTTCCAACCCCCCTGGATCTGTTGCTGTGTGTCCTGCCCTGGAGGATCCTGCTCTGGCAGGGGGGTTGGACTCCATCATCTCCAGAGGTCCCTTCCAACCCCTCCCAGTCTAGGATTCTAGGATTATCAAAGTCCGTCAAGGGACCCAAAAATAGGATTAAGGTAGAAATGAAACCTGGCTATTGGAGGCCATCAGAGGATCCAAAAATTATTTTGTGAGTATCTCAATAGTAAGAAGATGGTGGAGGAGAGACCAGAGAGGAAAACTTAGAGCCCAGCATCACTGAGACCAGAATGTTTAGTGTCTTTTGACCCTTCCTGAAGACCGAAGTCATCTGTTGAGCACCTAATGCTGGTGGCAGACCAGAACAAGGAGCGAGCAGGTTTGCAAGCAGTCATTTGCGAGCTATTTTGGGCTCTGTACTTCAAGTACAGACTAAAAAAAAACCCAACAAAACCTTAAAAGCTTTAGTAGGCGTCTTCGGAGAACTGGGAAACGGGTGATGTTTTGAAAGACTGGAGAGGAGTGAGCAGTGTTTGGAGGTGAAGGAGTGGGAAGAGGAGGATGGGGAGTAGTAGTCATCTCCAGATCCTGCAGCCAGATGATGGGTTAGCACCTGGAAGAGGCCTGGGAGCACGACCAACCCAGACTGGTTTGCCACCAGTACTGCCCTGGCAAAGCGAGCTCCCTTCTTTCTAAGATGAGATATCAGGGCCAGAAAAGCTTCTGTCTTGAATTCAACAAGGTTTTGATTTTTGTCCTGAGGAGGTCGGGTCGGCAGGGACCGTGGCAAGGGTTTGGATTCAGGTAGAACTAACCAGCGCTGGAATAATGCAGGAGGTATAGACCATAATTAAAGGAACCTGTCACTCTCACTGGTGACCAGTGAGCTCCTGTGGGGAGAGGAGGAGGGGAAGCAGAAGTTTTGTTTGGGTCTATAAACCGGTAGATAAACTGCAGGTTATGATGTAATCCTTCCGTTCCACCCCTGTGCCAGTGAAGCTTCACTGGGACATGCCGTGACCTGGTTTTGGTACCACACTGGAAAGGTGATGTGGGCCAAGTGAGGAAGAGACTGATCTGAGTGAGGTGCATCAGTTAGAGCCCTCAAAGGCCCATTGTACCCCGGTTTCTCTCACACATGAGCTGTAGTTGCTCACAAGGTTTGTCCCGTGCGTGGGGTCCAACCACCCTGCAGGGAGCAGGGCCATCTGCAGCTAGAGCAGGTGGCTCAGAGCCCCATCCAACCTCCCCTGCGATGGGGCAGCGACCACCTCTCCGGGCAACCTGGGCCAGGCTCTCACCACCCTCAGCGTAAAAAAAGAGCCTGGCCCCTTCCCCTTGACCCCCACCCCTCAGAGATTTCTAGCCGTGGATCAGCTCCTCTCTGGGGCTGCTCTTCTGCAGCTGAACAGCCCCAGGGCTCTCAGCCTTTCCTGCCCACGCAGATGCTCCAGGCCCCTCAGCAGCTTCCCAGCCTCCCCTGGACTCTCTCCAGCAGCTCCCGCTCTCTCTGGAACCGGGCAGCCCGGCCCTGGCCCCACTGCTCCCGAGGTGGCCTCCCTGGGGCAGAGCAGAGGGGCAGGAGAACCTCTCTGACCTGCTGCCCCCAGGAGACCATTGGCCCCTTGGCCAGGAGGGCCCACTGGTGGCTCATGGAGAACTTCCTGTCCAGCAGGACAATAAGCTCAGATCCATCAGCGCCCGTGGGTGCTGCGTCAGGGTGTCGGTGCTTTCAGGAGGAAGCGATTCCCCAGCTGTTTGTCCTAAAGCAGCTACAGCGACAAATAAACCACGGCGGATTATTCCAAAACCCGATCCCACGGGAGGCACCGGCCGAGGCCGGCGGCTGGGTCGGGCCGACGGTTGGTTGGGTTAGTGTCTGGTGGCCTCACGTGGACAGGGGAAGAGGCCACGAGCAAGGCCAGGAGCTTGGGTGCCGGCAGCCAGCGCGGCGTTCCCGAGAGGCGACTTGTGGCCGAGGGCCTTCCCGAGCGCGAGGAGTGTCTTGTGCCGGACACAGCCGCACGGCTCCCTCTTCCCAGAACTCATCCGCTTGCTTTTTTGACCCATGTGACCTCAACAATGTCCCAGGGTGAAGATTTCCACGGCTTAACGGTTTTATTTTGAGCTGCCGCTTTGTACTTTGGCTCGGTACCGAGTTCTTCCTGCGCTCTCCCCTGGTGGGTTCCTCAGGGCGATCCCTCCCGTCCCTGTGCCCAGAAAATCTTTTCTAAATCGCAAAGCCGTCCCGTATTTCTTTGTTTTATGGAAGCTGCTCCCTCTCTTTGAGGATCCTTGTTGAACTTCTCCCTACCTCTTCCAATCCTCCTGCGTTGAGATGAGGAGGAAGAGGAGGAATGACCAGCACTTGGTGTGTGCCCAGCACAGCTTTACATTAATTGTTTAAATTCATTATTTCTAGTTGTTCTTCATTCTTAACAATTCCTAATAGACAATTACATTTTTTTTTTGGCTGCACTGAATTCCCATTTTCAGAGAATTATTGATTAGGCCCCCAGGATCTTGTTGGCGAGCGGAAACAGCCAGTTGAGAATGGATCCCTGTGCGTGTAACGTTGTTTTCCTCGTCGGAATCGCGTCCCGTTCGTTGGGGTTCAATTTAATCTCCTTTTGCCACCCAGTCCCCTGGTGTGGAGTTGTTTCTGCCAACTCCTCAGGCAGCCTGATCTTTCACACCGTGAATAACAGCAACTGGAAGTGTTATTTGTGTCAACATGACACCTTTTTTTCCAGAGGAATGGTAAATAAGTCCATCGATTCGGTTCCCTCTGGACTGTGCTGTTAAAAGAATCAGACATTTGTTATCACACTTTTTTTAAACCTCTTACAACCACCCTCTGTCCTTATGAAGCCCCCCCTTTAGTACAGAGCAGAGGAGTTTTTTAGAAGTCCCCTTATAAGGAATTTTTTTTGTGCTGTTTTCTACTGATTTCTTTAGAATATCTGCCTCTGTGAGCTCTAGTGTCTCAGATACTCCTTAGTAAAAGTAGGAAGAATACTTCCTACCTTTCAGCATCCATAGCAGGACAAAAGGTTCCACGTTCCTGCAGCTGTTTGGTGCTGGAATTCCTCTGGGGCTCTTGCAGCACCACATCTCCACCCCTTGGAAACCCCTCCAGGGAGCAGGGGGACTCCAGCCCTGCCCTGGGCAGCCTGGCACAGGCCTGGGGAACCCCAAAGGGCAACAAATTGCTCCTCAGCTCCAACCTCAACCTCCCCTGGGGCAACTCCAGGCCAATTCCTCTTGTTCCTTGGGAGCAGAGCCCGACCCGCCCTGGCTCCAAGCTCCTGAACTCCAGGGAGTTGTGGAGAGCCAGAAGGTCTCCCTGGAGCCTCCTTTGCTCCAGGCTGAACCAGCCCAGCTCCCTCAGCCACTCCTCCCCACACTCCTGCTCCAGACCCTTCCCCAGCTCCGTTGCCCTTCTCTGGGCACATTCCAGCCCCTCCGTGCCCTTCTGGGAGACAATTCCCAAAACTGAGCCCAGGATTCCAGGGGCGGCCTCCCCAGTGCCCCATGCAGGGGGCTGCTCCCTGCCCTGGCCCTGCTGCCCCTCCAGTGCTGATAAAATTTTCTGAGATCCTTTCCAAAACTCCTGGTGGTTTCCAATCAGAATGTTCTAACTGTGGAGTGTTTCTCTAACTAAATGTCTGTTTTCTAGAGTAGACGATTCAAGAATGAAAGGAGAAGCCCAACACCGCAGTCTGATTTCTCTCTCTTGCCACCTTATCTCAGTAGGGTTAGCACTCAATTGCCCAAGGCCTGGAAAAACACCCCATTGGGGGTGCACTTTTAAAATTCCCTTGCAGCTGATACGCTGGTTCTGTGGAAAAATATCCACCTTTGATAGAAATCCTCCGGATCATTCACAGCCAGGGAAGTTTTGTGACATCATCTGCCGGAGAAGCGACACGGTGCTTGGGATGCACACTAAAAAAGCACCAGTTTCTGGTGAAATTATGGAGAAAGTCTGAGTTTGCTCCCTATGTATTTACAGTAGCAGCTTTTGAATGAGAATTCTTAACTTATTCCACAGTATTTTGTAATTACATCACTATAATTGACTTTTTTTTGTTGGTGGTCTGTTTGGTTTGTTGGGTTGTTTTTTTTTTCAGCCTAGGGAGAAATGAGTACAGGGGACAAACCTTCTGTCCAAAACTTGCTCAGAACTTAGAGCCAAAATTGGAAATGGAATTTGAGGATTCTCAGGTGCATATCCTACATTTTTTCTTCTCCAAATTAACCCTTGTCCTACCTGATTTCACAGATTTTTCTCTCCGGTATCTCCCTCCCTCACCCTGCGTGAGGCGGAGACTTGTAATACTTCTGAAGTCCTAATAAGTGGTGCTAAAATGAGCTAAATCCATCTTTGAAGGGAGAAACCGTCTCGTACGATCGTATTTCTGCCTGTGTAGTAAATTGAGCGTGGAGGTCAGGTCATTGCCGGCACCAACGAGCTTGGGCAAGAGCTCCGCGCTCAGGGAGAAGGTTGGGAAATGTTTAGTGAGCTCTCCCTGCATTCGGTGAGTAACCTTTGCCCAGGGGCAATAAGAAGAGTAAAGTTTGATGTTGTGGCCTTTTTCTAAATTTGGATACTTTCTCTTTTTGTTACGTATCCCAAGCGTGTGTGTTTTGTGGAACGTCCTCTCGTTTCATCCGCCCCGAGAAGCGGTGTAGAGCTGCTGGAAGTCGTTTCAGGAGCAAGAAAAGCCATTTAATAGGAACTACCTTCAATGAATTACTGTTTTTAAGCAGGAATTTAGCTGAGGTTCTTCTCTTGTGGCATCAAAGTCCAAAAGACGTCCTGAAAATAAGGTTGGAAACTGATTTTGAAGGTCAATCCCATCTTTGGAAGCAGATAACGTGTTGTCAGAGATGTTCAGGTTAGTTCAGTGCTTTGTTTCTGAATCTTGCCACTCTAACATTTCAAGCTACCGTTAATAATTTGTAAATGAGTGAAATCCCACTTGGAAAATGGGATCTGTTTCCCATAACCTCTGGATTTTTCACTTCTGGAAGCATAAATAAATATTGGAGGAGGAAAATGTGCAAAAAGGTGAGACTGGGGTGCTGCTAACTTGTGTAGAATTTTGTGCTGTTCTAACTCCTCCATCTCTAAACCGCTCAAGTTCCTGGTGAAGCTGCTTTTGTTTGGCTTTGGTGGCTTGTTTATTTTATTTTTTTGTTTTTTTTTAGTTGACTTCAGGAAGCCGGTTGCCAAGCGAGTTTAGAGCACCCACTGCAAGCTTTGAGGTGCCTTCAGAGAAGGATGGATGTAAAGGGAAGGGGACGTGGGAGATGTTTGCTCCTCACCAGGCAAGGTTGTGCTGTTCCATTGGACTGGTGAGACCTCAGAGCTTCAGCTCCCATCCAAACTAGTTTGGTTTTGAGCAGAGGAAAGTGAGATGTCTGCTGAAGGTGGATTTGTGCCCAGAAAGGTGGTGGAAGCCCCATCCGTGGAGGTTCTTAAGACCAGGTTGGATGGGGCTCTGGGCAACCTGCTCTTGTGGGAGGTGTCCCTGCCCATGGCAGGGGGGTTGGAACTGAATGATCTTCAAGGTCCCTTCCAACCCTGACAATTCTGTTTCTGTGCACCTCTTGAGTAGTCAAATCTGGTTCAGAAATTCAGTTCTGACTAAACACTGTTGTGATCATAGAGCTGGAATGGAGGGGACACAGCCTGGAGTTGCATTTTATTGAAGAGTTTCTATTTTTTGAAAAGTACCCTTCTGTGAAGAACATCCAGCTGAGAACACGCCGGCTCTTCTGGAGCCTTGTTTGTGTCAGGATTAACCCATTCCCAACACCGGCCTCCGGGAGGTTAACGCACCGGTCATGGTTTTCCCATAGGAAGTTTTCCGCTCCCCCATGACCTCTGTGCCCTCCCACAGCACAAAGCACTTTATTCTTCTCGTGGGAATGCAAGTGGAGAGGAGGAACTTGGTGTTGGAGCCGATTGTGTAGCATTTCTATGAAGGGAGGTTAGTGTTTTGAGCATATTTCTTCTTTTCCCACCTCGGAAGTCTTCAGAAAAACGCTCCGTCCCTGCTCCTCGCCGGGGGAGAATCCACACTTGGTCAGTCTGACTTGAAGGGTGGGAGAAATGGGTTCCTGAGGCTGTTCCTCTGCATCTCCTTCTTGCTGATACCAGGACGTGAGAGCTCCTGCAGCAGCCACCAGCAGCTGGCCGTTACAGCGGTGAGAACTTCCAGCATCTGAAGGAACCACCTTGGCAGCCCCACAGAGGGCAGGAAAATCAGTTTTTATCTTTGCTGGTGGGCGAGTGATCTGACATCTGGGCGTCTTCTGCATCTGCAGGGACGTTTTTTGATTCCACTTGTTGTCGGCAGGTGTTTCTGGTGCTGTAGTGAGGACGGGAAGGAGATCTGAGGGACCTTTGCGGGTCAAGTGGAGACTGTGAGTCAGATGGGAGACTCAGTAGTGGTAATATATTGCTTTTCTGCTTTCGGTGTCCAGGAATGCTTAAAATACCTGTAGCCGTGGGCGGGGGGTGAATATGTCCCCACAGGAGGACACTGGAGAAGGTGGCACATGGATGTGGAAGAGGCACCCTCCCTCCTGTGGCTCAGCTGGAGCCCAGAAACCATTTTCTTCCTCATTTGACAGCACAAATTTAAAGTAGTTCGCCTCATTTTATCTCCAGCAGCGTCAACCCTGCCAGTGCCACGTGTTTGGTGATAACTTGGAAGGCAGCAGGTTGCTCCTCCGTATCCTCCATGGATACGTGGCAGAGGGTGAATTACCACTAACGATCCGAACACCCGCGGCGCCGGGAAGACGGCGGCACGTTGACCTGCTCTGCTGCCAACGGCAGAGAGCGGCCGAGTCACCTTTAGAATCCTCATTTTTAGTAAACTCTTCCTTCTGTCCACTTCATTCCTCTTGTCCTTCCCCAAATACGCAGTTGGGGGGAGGAAAGCTTCCGAAATTCCAGATCTGGGGGTGCTACAGTGATGTGATGGGAACTGATGTGATGTTCTCATGAAGCACAGGTAGGTCATGAGGACGGGCCGTGGATTTGAGATGTGAGGTCCCAGGGGTGACATTGTGGTTGGGTTGGGGGTTTGAGGGCGTAAAAAGACCACGTTGGATCCGTTCCTGCTTTACCGAGCTCTGGGTGGGAAACGCCGGGTTAAAATGCACGTCGGAAGTTGAGGTTGACGATGCTGGGTTAAAATTCACGTCGAAAATTGAGGTTGAGGACTTTGCTGTAGGCAAAAAGATGGACCAAAATATTTTAGGTATTGAAGTGCAGGAAAAAATATTCCAGCACTGTGTTTTTTTTATTTTATTTTTTTTTTTCCCCACTCTTTGCTCGCTCAGTCGTGTATTTTTATAACACCCAACGCTAAGAGCTGCTTCAAGAGCATCCTATGGAAAACTGAGATGTTGAATATACTTTAAAAATCCAAGTTCCTGTTTCTTAGAAAGGGCAAAGTTTTTGTTTGGTAGGTAATTTTGCCTCTGAGCTGACAGCGGGCTCGCGTCGCTGCTCCCAGCTGCCTCTCCCTGCGCTCCTCTGGCCAAGGGAGGCTTTCTGGGAAGGCTGTAAAAAGTTTTCAGGCAGAAATGTAAAGAATTTGGAACGTTTCACTGCTGTGAAGCGAGACAAAAGCTTTTGTCTTGGGGGCATCGTTCGGCATCTGTAGGTTTGAGTCGAAGAAGGAATTCTGTTTCTTCCTTAGCTGGTCACTCCTGGGGTTTTTTGGAAGAATTTGCAGGAGATCCAGCAAACTACAGCGACAGGAGGAGTTTTTCAAGGAAGGGTAACAGCTCCAGCACCCATCAAACTATGGGATGGTACCGAGTGTGCCTGTGAGGTGGGTCTAGTCCCTTGCACCACGTCATCTGCTGCGGTTTATAGCAAATGACCGATCGGCCCGTGGATTGGTTCAGTAGTTGCTCTTTGTGGGGGAAAAGATTCCGTTCAGGAGGCAGATGGATTCATCCCTCTGCAGCTCTCCGGGTGTTGTGGATTTGTTATAATCCAAACTCTGTTTCCTGTCGGCGGAATTTCCGGTTTGTGACAAATCTGTGGCCGTCGCTTCGCATCGTGTGTGGCTCTTGTATCCCAAACGACCCCGACCCGCAACGTGCCGCGGTGCAAGGTTAAGGAACCGTCCCGATGGCCTCTTGGTTCCCGTCCCGCTTTGGATTTGCGGTCGAGGAAAAGGGAAAAAATGCTCTGAATGTGGATCCTGCTGTGACAGCTGTCCTGAAATCGACGGGTGCGTTTTGAATTGGCTCATCGTCGTCTGCAAAAATAACTTTAAAAAAGAACAATTCCGGCTTTTAACTTTTATGAGCTCTAGCGTAGTGGAAAGGTAATAAACACTGCAGAATGTAGCAGGCGACCCCTCAAAAACGGATGGGCAAATACTACCTTTGGAATGCTTAATTCCTAGATTCCTAGAACGGTTTNGTTCCAACGGTTCAGTGTCTTGTGTTGGGGGCTCCAGAGCTGTGCCCAGGGCTCCAGGGGGGGTCTTACCAGGGCAGAGTAGAGGGGGAGAATGTTTTCTTCTTAATGAATGCTGGTGTTTCTCTTCAGGTGAGGCACCTAAACACCAACTGTTCTGCTTTGCCATGAGTGGAAACAGTTCCCAGAGCAATGCTCATGACCAAAGTGGGTTGGAACTTGGTGGTCTTGAAGGTCCCTTCTGTGAAAGTCACTGTTAGAAGGTGAGGCTGGTCACAGGGTCCCTCATGACCTGTTTTGGCCACAGGAGGATTGTAGCAACAGGAGGAGGGGCAATGGTTTTAAACTAGAGAGGAGTAGATTTAGATTGGCTGTGAGGACAAAGTTCTTTACTCCGAGGGTGGTGGGACACTGGGTTGATGCCCCGTCCCTGGAGACATTCAAGGTCAAGCTGGATGAGGCTCTGAGCAACCTGCTCTAGTTGCAGATGTCCCTGCTCCCTGCAGGGGGGTTGGCACCAGATGACCTTGGAAGGTCCCTTCCCACCCAACCCATCCCTGGATTCTATGATCTTTGGAGCTCCCTTCCAAAGGAGGGAGCTCCAAATCCCTCTCTCCCTTGGGGTGTTCTATGATTCCACGATATGTGGTGTTCCCAAGTTCCTCCTAGAACAGGGATGGGAAAGGGTGTCCCGATCCTGACACCCAGCCCAGGTCACATCTGCTGGGTCGTTTCTTTCTAGGCTGCATCCCCCAAGGTTTGGTGGACGCGCTGCTCTCAGGTTGGTCCCGAGGAGGAGCCGTCGCTCTCCAGACCTGCCCGCACCACAAATGGTGGTTTATTTCCGTTTTTAAGGTAAAGGTGGAGACTCAAAACGCCGCACGCTTGAGCTGTGGGGATCAAGCCAGGATGGTGTTTGCCCAGCGATGAGGAAACTGGTTCTTGAGCCCTGTCCCAGGGAGGGAAACTTTGCCGGCAGCGTCCGTCTAAACCTTCCTCCTTCTGCAGGCTGCCGCCCTCGCGCTCCCTCGGAGGGATAACAGTTCGTCTTCCTATTTGACCTGTTCCGTACGTTCTATAAATCCCCCTGAGTCTGAACGTTGGGGTTTTTGCCTCTCCTCTGCTTCAGTGAGTGGTTAAANGATGCCCCGTCCCTGGAGACATTCAAGGTCAAGCTGGATGAGGCTCTGAGCAACCTACTCTAGTTGCAGATGTCCCTGCTCCCTGCAGGGGGGTTGGCACCAGATGACCTTGGAAGGTCCCTTCCCACCCAACCCATCCCTGGATTCTATGATCTTTGGAGCTCCCTTCCAAAGGAGGGAGCTCCAAATCCCTCTCTCCCTTGGGGTGTTCTATGATTCCACGATATGTGGTGTTCCCAAGTTCCTCCTAGAACAGGGATGGGAAAGGGTGTCCCGATCCTGACACCCAGCCCAGGTCACATCTGCTGGGTCGTTTCTTTCTAGGCCGCAGCCCCCAGCCGCTCTCAGGTTGGTCCCGAGGAGGAGCCGTCGCTCTCCAGACCTGCCCGCACCACAAATGGTGGTTTATTTCCGTTTTTAAGGTAAAGGTGGAGACTCAAAACGCCGCACGCTTGAGCTGTGGGGATCAAGCCAGGATGGTGTTTGCCCAGCGATGAGGAAACTGGTTCTTGAGCCCTGTCCCAGGGAGGGAAACTTTGCCGGCAGCGTCCGTCTAAACCTTCCTCCTTCTGCAGGCTGCCGCCCTCGCGCTCCCTCGGAGGGATAACAGTTCGTCTTCCTATTTGACCTGTTCCGTACGTTCTATAAATCCCCCTGAGTCTGAACGTTGGGGTTTTTGCCTCTCCTCTGCTTCAGTGAGTGGTTAAAATAGACTGTTTCCCTTGGAAGGGACCTCCAACCCTCACCTAGTCCAGCACCTTCTAGGCCTTCAAGTTTTCCCATCACTCCACTTGTGGGCCTTGCCTTGCTTTGGAAGATTACGGAATATTTCTGGTTTAGCTGAGGGGCACCATCCGATGCCCGAGCCCAGCCGAACGCGCTCCGGCTCTAGCAAGGGCCTCGCTGACAAAAACCACCCGGGAGCCGAAGCCCTCGAGTTTTCACCTCCAGGATTTATTTCCCGCTCCGTGAACAGCTCAGGAAGAAGAAATCTTACATTTCAATCGATTGATTTTTCTACTTGACCCCAAAGACTTAGAATAGAAAGTCCACGTTTCTGTGCATCTTGTAAAAAAAAAATTGTAACTATTTTGGTTTTTTTTATTTTTAAATTATTTGCTTTTGAATATTTATTTTTGATGTTTTTGATTTTTCGAAAATGTTATTTCTGGATTTTTTGAGTGTGATTTTTTTTATTTTGAGTGTGATTTTTTTCATTTTGAGTGTGGTGATTTTTTTTGAATGATTTTTTTTATTGGTTTTTTTTGGAGTGTGATGATTTTTTTTGACTGCAATTATATTTTTTTTGAGTGGGTTTTTTTTATTATTTTTGTTTGGGTGTGATTTTTTTATTATTATGGTTTTTTTGGGTGTGATTATATTTTTTGGGGTGTGATTATGGTTTTTTTATTCTTTTTTTTTTAGTGTGATTTTGATTTTTAAATTTTTTGATTGTCTTTTTTACATTCACCTCGGACTTGCTTTGCCAGGTTATTTTTGCCACTGGACCAAAACGAGCTGAAAGTTCAACCGCGATTTTCTTTCTAATTTAATTTCTACAGCTCTGAAACGTTTTCCTGTGTGCTGTGCGTCAGCCCTTCGCGGGCTCCTGCGTTTTATGTCCTCTGTGTGACTCTAAGTCAGCCTTACCCAGGGCACATTTCTCATCCCTCCCCTCTCCCAACACCCCGGAGCCTTGACTAAGCAAATCCTCTCGATTCTTGCGGAAAGATCCGGTGCTTTGCCCAAAGGGACGAGCGAAAATACTTACCCAGCTTTTCTCTTTGGTCACCCGTCTCCTGGAGCTTCTGGTGGTAAAAATCCGATTGTTTTTAGTCGCCTTACTGGGGCGAGGGAAAGAGGTAGGACGTTGTCAAATAGTCCTGTGGGCATTCCATGGAATTTAATCGGAGATAGATGGCTGTACTTAGGGTTTGTCTTCCCTCCCTTAGAGCTGGAAGTGGGTCCTTAGGAAAGACCAGAAACCAAACCAGTACCTGGGGTACTGCTTCAACCTGCTCGAGGTCTGCAGAATTCCTCGGGCAGATACGGATTAAAAACCTGGAGAAAAACCCTCCCTGGGTTTCTCGCCTGGGTCAACCTGTCAGACCTTCTCCTCTGGTGATTCTTCGCCTTCCAGAGGCGAAGGGGAGTTGTTGAGCGTGGCGAGTGACCCGCTGGTTTTGATGGGTAGCCTGGGGTTGGGTCTTGGAGGGAATTCTCTGAAGCCGTCGGTAACCACCTTGTCCTGGGGGTAAAATGACTTCTTGTAGGTGTTGGGTCTCCTAGTGTCCCAGGCTCCTTCTGGAGAAGCCAGGAAAATTCTCTTTTTTTTTTTTTTTTTCCTCTCCTCAGATCAAGCTATAAACCCCTTGGCTAATCATAGCTTGGAACTGTCTAAAAAAATATAAAATTCTGTCTTACGTTCAAGCCTTTCACTTCTCGGAACATGGCTGTGAACCACGTGCTTTCCATTCAGCCTGGGATTTTTAAAAAGAAAATTAAATTAGAGGCAGGTTTCCTCTGCTCCAGCTTTCCTAGAAATTCACTTTGTGCTTTATTTTGGTGTATTATCGGAACCTTGTCTCGGGGCTTTTTATATTGAATTTTTTTGTTCTTTCTCAATGGAATTGCAGGATTGCAGTCGAGCGCTCCCGACCTCAGCGCTTTGCCCTCTCCTGGTCCTAACTCTTAGTCAAGTGGAAATGCATTTTAATTATTAAAATATTTTAATTATTAATTAATTATTTGTAATTTATATTTTGACAAG
>VWZK01007836.1:227064-292874 GCA_013396935.1 Baryphthengus martii | reverse complement strand
TGAACTTCATGAGGTTGTCACGGGCCCACTTCTCCAGCCTGTCCAGCTACCTCTGTATGGCATCCCTTCCCTCCAGCGTGTCGGCCGTACCACACAGCTTGGTGTCGTCAGCAAACTTGCTGAGGGTGCACTCGGTGCCACCATCCATGTCGCTGACAAAGATGTTAAACAAGAGCGGTCCCAGTACTGACCCTTGAGGGACTCCCCTTGTCACTGGCCTCCACTTGGACATGGACCCATTGGCAGCCACTATTTGAGTGCGGCCATCAAGCCAATTCTTTATCGACCGAGTGGTCCATCCATCGAACCCATGGTTTACCAGCTTGGAGACCAGGATGTCGTGCGGGACAGTGTCGAAGGCTTTGCTCACGTCCAGTAAATGATGTCAGTTGCTCTTCCCCTGTCCATTGATGTTTTGACCTTTTTCATAGAAGGCCACCAGGTTTGTCAGGCATGTTGCCCTTGGTGAACCTGTGTGATTGTGCCCAATCACCTCTTTGTTATTCAGCCTCAGCAGTGCCTCCAGGAGAATCTTCTCCATGACCTTATTGGGCATGGAGGTGAGAGTGACTGGCCTATAGTTCCCTGGATCATCCCTCTTTCCCTTTTTGAAAATAGGGATTATGTTTCCCCTTTTCCAGTCAGTGGGGACTTCACCAGACTGCCATGATTTTTGGAATATGGTAGAGAGCGGTTTAGCAACCTCATCCGCCAGTTCCCTCAGTACCTGTGGGTGTATCCCATCGGGTCCCATGGATTTGTGCACTTTCAGGTTCTTTGGATGGTCATGAACCTGACCTTCACTTACAATGGGCAGTTCTTTCTTCCAGCCCCTGCCATTATCTTCTGTGACTTTGGGAGTGCAGCTGGAGCCCTTCAGTGAAGACTGAGGCAAAGAAGTTGTTGACAACCTCAGCCTTCTCCATATCACTTGTGACCAGTTCTCCCCTTTCCTTTCTGAGGGGGCCCACACCTTCCCTAGTCTTCCTTTTGCTATTAATATACCTATAGAAATTTCTGTTATTCCCCTTGATCTATCTGGCTAGATTTAATTCTAACCGAGCTTTAGCTTTTCTAACCAGGTCTCTTGCTGCTCTGACAGCTTCCTTATATGCTCCGCATTGTAGTTGTCCATCCTTCCACTCCTTGTAAAGTTTCTTTTTGCGTGACAGTGTGTCCAGGAGCATCTTGCTCATCCAGGCAGGTCTCCTAGCATTCTTTCCTGCCTTCCTCTTTGTTGGTATACTTTGCTCCTGGACACGGAGAAGGTGATCCTGACCAGCTGTCCTGGGTCCCTCTTCCCTCTAGTGCTTTGTTATCTCTGCGAAAAAGGAATGAAGCCATTATTAGATGGCTCTGAGTCAAGTAGAAATTCTCTTGGTAACACTCTTAATACTTGTTTACCTTATTGATTATTAGTAGTTTGCAAATCTTGGCATAAGTAATATTGGGAATTTTAATTGCTGAGTGGGCTGGATTGGAAGTGGTACTTTATCGGAAAGCAGATGATAAGTTTTTTCTTATCATTGTAAACTTCTTTACAGGGGAAGAGTCTGTTTCTTGAGTGATCTTTTTCCCCCAGAGTACTTACCAAAGCTATTTTGTGCTAAAATTAGTTTTCTTTTAGTCTCAACAGCTCCTTTCAGTAGAGAGGTGAAGGCAATTAACAAAGTAGGGCTAATTTAGGCTGCAGAGCATTCTGCTCAACAGTCTGTTCTGTATTTTAACATCTGAGTCCTAGAAACGGATGGCACTAACTACAAACATCATACCATGTTCATACTCAGCAAGATTCTGAATGTGTGCTAATACTGTTGAGACCATTGATGCAATTTGAATTGAAAATCATGGTAATCCTCATCATGCCACTTTTGGGTCCCTAAAATTTGCTGTAAATCATACAGTGATTATATGTGTAGGGTCTACTGCTACCGTAGCTGTTACACATCAAAATGGGAGGAAAACTGTTCTGTTACAGCAGAAATTAAGCATGGAAATCTTCATTCTAGCTATTGGATTCTGATGGAAAGTGAGATCAAGGCTGCAAGGAGCCTGGCCAGAAAAGACTGGCAGAGCTGCTCTCACTCTGGATGACAAGGCCCTATTGTCCAGCATTCAGGTTCTGCTGGTTGGTTTCAGGATGCTGTACAACAGTGTCAATATGTCAAAATACAGCCACCCTTTTGTAAAACCCAGCATATCACAAGGTGGAAGATGATCCTGTATCTTTAAAATCCATTTTCTATATCAGCAAAAATTCTGATTCTATGTTTTTATGCAATATTTATTGCATTTGCAATAAAAGTCAAAGCAAAAGGAAATGTTAGGTTTATTAATACTTTCACTTTACATTTCTCATCTATTACACTGTCTGTCAATATCACCACATTCAGAGTGAGTTTTCATGTACTGAAAAATTATTATATATCTACCCAGTATTTTTTGAAATTCTTTTTTGAGGAAAAGCTGTAACAAAACAATCCACTGATGTTTACTCAAAGTAATTATTATAAATACACAGAAAATTCAGAACCTTTGGAATGAAAGTACCTCTTCGTGTATTACTTTAGAACATAAACTCCCTTAACCAAGCTGTCACACTCGGATACAAAAAACCAGCTGATATCACCTGAAATGGTCAGTCAGTTGACTGGATAGATTTCTAGTTTACAGAATGTCACTGGATTAAATGAAAATAAATTCAGCAATGATTTTTATTCCTAGTAATAGCTTTAAACACGTTTTTAACGTTTTTTATGCTATTACCTGCACTAGTTAGAACACAATACCAGCAACTTGATGATAACACCTTTCATAAGATAAGTGCTTTCTAATATAACATAGATCCAGAGAAAAGCACACACAGCAAGACTTTGGCCATATCAAAGCCAGTGTTTCCAAAAGGATCCATAAATTTTGGTTCCTGAAGTTGAAGAAACCCCAAATGGAGGGGTGTTTTGTTACCAGGCTCTTCTGAAAGTATAGGCTTTTTGTGCGGGAGAAATTGCGATACCGGATTCTTAGTTTTTAAACAATAGTACCTAAGCTATTTTTGTTAGATTTTTTGTTCTTCTTGTTTCTCAGAATCACATAAATGATCCTAGGCAAGCCTTTTTGGGAAATATAATTTGACTGTTCACAGTCTGAAAAGAGAAGTAGGAAAGGTAGCTTTTGGGTGGTCAAAAAACATAGGAATTACTAATCCCTGTTTGGGGATTAAATTAGCGTTTTAGAAAACTGATCTGTTAGGGCTGTTTGTACCATGTAAAGAGCAAAAGCAGAGTACACATGTATCTGCCAGGATTGTGGCAGAAGGAATTTATCTTCCTCCACCCTCTCCGCCGAGAGTGTAGTTCCAGTGTGTAATCCCTGGTGGGAGGGCAGATAGGACTATAGCCCATTAATACATACAAAATTCATTTGCTTAATTGTAAATGACGTACCTTCCAACTATGAGTTTAAATTCTCATACACTTGCAAATTGCTTTGGGATCACTGCCTGAAAGGCACTGTATAAATGAAGAATATTCATTATCATCTGAAAGCTCTTCATTCTGAACCATTTAGCAGAAAACCTGTGGAATCATTTTGACTCCAGTGCACAGGTTCTGCCCTCTAGGACCTGGTGCCAATCTGAATCTGGAGAAAAAGTTATTCTAAATCAGATGACTACTGTCATGCTTTGTGTAGCTCAGATGAGCTATTTTTAAATTACTATAATTAATTTTGCTCATAGTTACAAAAGAGATCATATATTCTTATATTCTGTACCTAAAGTACAGACATGCTGGACAGCCTGCATTTCTAAATTCTTGGAAAGGACTCTGTTTCTAATATTCAGATTTGATGAACATGCTGGTTCTCTGGCACGCCTGCACTCACTCCCATCTGTTGTGCTGGCCTTGTTCCAACTCGGAATTATCAATGCCAATTTCAACAGGGCATAGGTGCTAACCAAACATGGTTTTAGAGGGACGGCTTTCATAACACAGCAAGTGCCATCTCTTTTGCCAGGAGATCCTGCTGTTTGCAAATAATTCCAGCTTAAGGCCACATGCTTCATTACATGGGATCACATCTGTAGATGCTTGTGGGCATTATAAAAAAAAAAAATAAAAAAAAATCAACAAATGTCTACTGTATTTCTCTTTCAGTTTGGCTCAGTGTTTGGAATTTTGCATGTGGAGAATGAATGCTCTGCACCTTGTTAACAGGAGAGGGCCATAGGCTGTTACATGTTGTGCGCAGTTTTAACAGGTTTCTGCATCAAAGCTGGAGTAGCAAACTGCAGAAGTTTACCAGAGCTGCACTGCTTTTTCAGGTGCCCCTTGATTGCTTTGTGTCTATGGTTTATTCTGAGGAGAGAATGAGAGAGCATTTCCTTTTTGCACCACAGCTTTTGCCTTTCCAGATTCTGAACAGATTTGTGTATAAGGTATATTCTGCCCCGCCCAGTCGTAAAGTGGCATATATGTGCAGCAAAATTAATACTGCTTTGCAAGCTTATTCTATATAAGTTTATATATCCTACATAATGCTTTATAGAAGATACATGAAATAATATACGTATAGCATTACTATGATTAATATATTATAGCTTCACTTGACTCCTGTTTTGCCCCATTGAGCAGATTACTTGTGTCAGCAGAATTACTCAGTACTGTATAAGGCTAGGAATGGTTTAGAAAAGAGCAAAAACTGTTCATGAGCCTCACCTGGACAGCCCACTATGCCCAAATTGAAAATATAATTTTGTAGTTAAGCAAAAAAAAAATATTCTGCCCAGAATATTTATCCAAAAAGAATACTTAGCATAAAATAAGATTCAGGGCAGATGATTTCTAGCCATACTTTTCCAGTCATGATTACTGACTTTTAGATATTTCACTGTCCAGCCAGGATGTGTGGAAAAGAAACCAAAACACAGCCCTCTTGACACCCGTAGTGTTTTTACAGTAGTAGGCTTGCAATATAGCACTAGGAAAGGCCATTTCCACATTTCCTATATAGAAATGTATTTTTGCAAATCATGGCAGGTATTTTGAGTTATTTTCTTTACTAGCAAAGCATCTAAGGCTGCTTTAAATTATTATTTATATCTCCCTGAAAGAATATTGAATTGAAGTCTGTGCAGAAGAGTCAAATTTTTAAAGGTCCTAGCATTTTCAAGGATGCAGAATGACAGATAGACATAGGAATATATTGGAAAATTCTGTTGAGAATCAAGATCTAAAAATACCAAACGTTTTTACTGATTGTACATTTCAGAGTAAGAATGTGTACGTTTCTGATCGTTTTTTATTGTTAGCATAAGTTTATGTAATCAGCTACATTTGACAAGATGTCATAGGCTTTGAAGCATACTTAATATGGTTCTCCTATACTATCAAAAAGTAAAACTTCAAAATACTGTGTTGAGTTCAAGAAACACGGATAACCAGTCTGTTTCACAGTACATTACTGTATTGGTTGTTCCTCACCTTTACCTCCTCTCACTTGTCTTCTGTCATTATTCTTTTTAGCAGCTAGCCTGAGATGCTGGACCGTTAGCACTGATTTGTTTTCCATACTACTTGGACTCAGAGATACTATTTATTTTTTTCCTTTTTCTTTTTTTTTTTTCCTTCCTTCCTCTGGGTCTTAGAAGTACTCCCTCATAATAATTATATTCCTTGAAAATCACCTATCCCTCAGGGAAGGAAAGCAGAATGGCAGAAGAGCTGTATGTTATTAGTGCCATGGACTGGAAAACCTCAGGGCAGATGCTTGAGGCACCAGGAGTTTTCCAACCCAATAGCTCTTGAGGAGTGAAAAGAAGGTTCTACTCCAGAATACAGTCAGATGAGGAGCTGCGTTGCATGGGGGCTGTTGTGGTTTTGTGTGAGCTGTATTTCGATTGTCCTTACCAGTCACAACAGCAGAGTTACAAGATGATAATCTGGCTGCCTGGTAAGAGTCTCAGCTGTGAGATGTTGCAGTGAGCAGCCAGTCCATTATCTCTCTACCCAAACCTTAAATCTTTGCCATAAAATACCAAGTCAGCCGTGGTGCTCTTGTCAGGGAGCACCTAACGGCAGCATAGCCAGGGCAGGCAGTGGAGTAGTAGTAAAATGTGACCTTTGGGGTTTTTCTTAGGCGGCTTGGAAGCTTTGGCTCATTGAAACTGCTATCTCGAGAACACCAGTAAATAAAGATAGCTAATATAAAAAAGTCATGACTAGACCGGTCCGATTCATGGCTGGATTGTGTTTTTAATGCCTCTAAAATGACTAATAGTGTGTATAAATAGTGACATCCAGTGTTCGGTTAGATCAACCACAGGTCCATGTTCCGTAAGGTCATTCAATTAAAAGATTTATTACAGACCCTATTTAAAATGCCTGTGTAAAGATAGTTGGCTAATTTGAATATTAACTACCTGCCAACTTCAACACACCTCCACAATAAAAATTTCCTTCCTGACTTGTTGGGGAACAAGACTAGTGTGGCTCTTGTATAATGCTTTAACTTCCTTTTTTTATGACAGCAAGCGTCTGATTATTCCCAGGTGTTCCCGATTCCTTCTGTCTCTGCTCCTGTTGCTCTGAATGTGGCCATTAGGGCAGCGCTCATAAAGGATGTGTTCACCACTTCCTTCTCTGTCCGTCTCTTAACATATCCACAAGTCCACCGTCTTCTATCCACATGAATTCCCTGAGGTATCCACACAGTGTTTGTGTTGACTGCCTTAATTTTGATCTTCTCTAATCATTCCCTGCCAGATGGCAGTTAAAGTTTAATGATCCCTGTAAAAATAGTTCCCTTTCTTCTTTTAATCAGTCACGTGTGTTTGCTTAGTTAACTGTTAGATGTTCAGAAAGCATGAAGGGACCACCAACGCAATTACTTCAAAATACACATCCGTATTGTGATTTCAATGTGATGTAGAAGTGAAGGGTTATAGGGTAAGCAAGATTCCTGGAAATTAGCATGGGCAACACGACCTTAAATTTTTCTGTGTTTCTTTAGATTATATTAGAAAGATAAAAGTAATAATTTGTAACATTTCATAATCAAATGTATCTTATTTTTAGTATCTTTTAGGCTCAAATGTTTATGTATGCTGTGCTAGAAAATATGCGAGTATTATGCTTTTAGGGATGAATGGAGCAATACACTTAAGCAGATGCTTAACTTTAAGCTCATGTCTATGGGTAGTGATAGATAATACAGCCTTGAGCAAGGCACTTTGGCATACGCATAATGTTAGGCTCCTCAGTAGTTCCACTGAAGTTATTTACCTTCTTGCATGTTTAAGACTTCATATCAGCACCTAATGACATGGAATCCAAAATTCTCCAGTATGTGTTTACTTGATTGAAGCTTATTAGAGGTTTGAGGGGGTTGCCAAATCAATAATTTAATTCAATTGCATATTCATGCTATGCCTAATCAGCAAACCACTTTAGAGGCAAATGGTTGAAGCCATATCAGACACCTTTGGAGTGAGCAGGTATTGTTGTACCATTGAGGAATATGGAGAGCCTGGGAAAGTGATAGGCTGGAAGTGTAATCCAGCTCACAGTGCTGCCAAAGAAGAGATTGCTGTGGAATTAAATGGAGGCTGGATCAGGCCCTGAATGCCTTGCCTAGAGCAATACAGGAAATATATAGCAGAGTCACTAACAGAACCCAGATCTCCTGATTCAAATTAGACTTCTTTTGTATCCAACATGTGTGTACACTGCAAGTGGATGTGCCATTGCAACCTGCACAGACTAGATTCTAGATTAGTGCTCGTGTGAGAACGCCTATGTATACTGAAGGCATCACACCCACCTATATGTCCTAGTAAGATGAGCTGAGCAAAAGTGCAGACCGTCTTGCATTATTCTCCCTGGTGGAAGACTGAGAAAATAGGGATCCTTGTACCTTTCTTCAAAACTCATTTTAACAACCATCTCCAAAACAAGTTACCAGATACAATGAAATATGCACTGCAACAGTACTCTCTGCCCTATGTTTTTGTCTTAAATGACAGTGATGAAACTCAATTATATGGAACTTCTGATCACCTTACTGCTTTTTGATTTTGCCACGAATGCCTGGGAAGTGAGACCTCAAAGGGAGTTGCTTCAGCTCCCATCTTTCCCATTATGCCTTTATTAGCGATAAGCGATTTGGATCTAACATAATGGAAATATATAATGGATATTTTGATTAAGATTTGTACCTGAAAGGAAAACTTTCTGTGCTTCTTCTAAGCATTTTTCCTCTGATCTAGGCCAGTGAGCAGATGTAGATGGGACTGTTTGTATTATGATAATAACCAGATGACCTCATTGAGATCAGAGCCTCAGGGTACTGGATGCTGGTAAAAAAATGTAATAAAAGCCATTCCCTGTCCAAAGAAACACGATGTCTAAATACACAAGCTATTTTGTAAATCTTGGACACAGAGAGGTTAATTTACGCAGTGTCAGACTGTGGCAGTTGCTAGTGACTCACTCTTGATCTGTTGTGCCTTAGCCAATGGCCTGAATCCCAGCAGCATCCTTCGTCTCTATTTATATTTAATTAAAATGTCAGCGGAGCCCAGCTTTGCTATATTTTCATATGTCTGAGCTGTAAAATCTGTCAGCTGTGGAAAAGTGGACCAACTTTTATTTTCCTCTCCCCTGGTTTCCTCTCCTGTTTCTGTATCAGAGAAACACGCACTAGTTCCTTCCCTGCTTGGCTAAAGGATGCAAACATATAGATGATCAAAACAGAACTTGCTGGGCTGATGATGGCTAATAGCAGGTGTCGAAGTGAAGGCGTTCCCCTGCGGACACAACCCATCGCAGTTGGGCTGATGCCCAGTTCATAGGAGGGAACATGAATCTTTCAAATAGAAAGGGAGATAAATTGCACCTAAACACTCTAATTATGATAATGTAGAGAGACAGATGTGGTAACTGAGTATTAGAATCCCTCCATACGCTCTTTACTTCTATTATACTATCGCCTTACATACTGTTCACTAATACAAGCCAGATGCAAAACCAGAATGTTGTTTGAGTTTATCCTCTGGACTTCTCCAGACCTTTACACCTTGTAGATAGAAATATTTTTCACTCTCAGTTGGCACAAAGATCATTGTTAGAAGCTCATATGAAAAGTGCATTGAAAAGCATTCACTGGCATTTGTTTCAGCTGCATAACTTTTGTTAAAACATTCACATTAAAAATTGAGACAACTGCAGGTTACAAATCGGGATTCTGGTTAAGGAATTTTGTTTTCCTGCCCCTAGTGTGGCCACTTACATATTTGCAAGGAGGATGCCGTACAAAGACTTGTATTTCAGAAGTGGTTTGGATCCACCTTACATAAATAAATATACATGGCATAATGATTTCACTATGTGAAATGTAGCAGAGGAGGAGGTTCAGAGCACTGCCAAGTGATTCTAAGCATGGAGAATATGTAAGAACCATGCAGAACATTTTTACACCTGATATAGTATATGCCAGTTGTTAAGGCAGAAAGCCAAAGGTAATGAGCACTGTGAGAATTACGAGAGCTCCTTTTTGGCCCAGGTTCTTGCCTGTAATTGAAGTGCTATCCTCTACTGATCTTTCAGGTGCTATTGGAGTGATTTTATCCAGGCTTCAAGGGAGAACCAATCCCTAAAGCGTGGAGGAAACTTTCTTTACGTTATAGCTCTGTGCTAGAAGCAAGCTATGGATGTGACTCATGAGTATTCTTAATAGTTTTCAAAGAAAGTGAAATTCCTAAGTGAGGTTTTGATTTTAATTTAGAAAATGATTTTTATGTGCTGCAAGATGAATAGAAAATCACATGTATGTTTACACATTTACAATCTTAGAACCTGCCATGAAATGTACATTAAAGTGTCATTACATTTGTTAGAATTTATATTTTAAAATATTTCTGAGCAGTGTTAGAAAAAAAATGAGGCAAATAATAGCCATACAGGAATATTCTCCATCATTCTATATACTCCATCAATTTTAATAATAGGCTGTTTCTTTTTGACCAGCTTCTCATGTATTAACAGACAAAGAGTGGTTATAAGACACTTTAATCTTATTCTTGAGTAACAGATTTTAGCTTCTTTTATCCTAGAGAGCTCCTTCTCACCTACAATAGTGAATTTCAAGGAGCTGGTGACTACTCTGATGCTGAAAATTTATTTCTATTTAGTTTTCTATTTAGTCATTAGTTCTCGCCTTCCATTTTCTGTCTTCCTTTTTATGTTTTTGCTTCAGTTACAAACTGTTTACGACCAACACTTGCTTTTACTTTTAGCAGGGGACCTGAGACAATTGTGTGTTGCCTAAATAATCACATGTGGTTTTTAAATCTATTCATTTTACAGTATAGGCATGGGGCTTCTGAGTTCAGAAGCATCCTTCAGAAATGTCCACTGGGGAAAAACATTTCAAAACTTTTAAAGATATGACAGTAACCCTGGAAAGCACTGAATGTATAACTGACTAATCAAAGATAAGCAAAATAATTACTGAAGCTGTGGAGTACATGCGGGCTTACAGCAAATACAATGCAAAAATTGTTTGCTGATAGTTCTATTTAATTTTAAATGTGTTTCCTGGGAATTCAGAGATAGACTATAATGGAAGGGAGGAGCTGTTAATTTGAAACTGGGAATTCGAAAAAATGGACTTTCCTGGAAACTGAAAACATTGAAAAACTCCTGTGATTCAATCACTGAAAATCAGACTGGGCAAAGCACTATGCTTGATTGCACACCTGCAAGGATGAGACAAACTGCCCTGTCTATTGGTTACTGCTGACATTGTTCTGGGAAGACGCATATTTAATAAATAATGTTAAATGCACTCTTTCTGTTACAGGACAGTGCATAAAGTCACTAGTCAGGTTGTAGGAAGGGCCTCCCTTGGCTGTCCATAATTACTTAAGGACATCACATAATTCATTTCTCTGATTATCAGAAAGTCATTCTTTGACTCATACAAAACCAAGTACATTGGTAGAAAAAAAAAGAGAAACAAAATAAAATAAACATGAAAAAGTCTAATTTAGCATTATCTCCTTTAACTACCAGTGGAAATAGACTAAAAGTCTAATATCAAAGAATCTTGCATGCTACCTGATACCTTTTTACCTTGTGGTAACAGTAAGAAATAGTTTTATCAGGACATTTGCATTCAGTTTTCATGCAGAAGGCTCTTCTGAGAAACAGAAACCCAAATTACAGAATTAGCTAAGAGAAATACAGCAAAGCAAATCCAGCTTTCTCAGAAGAAACAACATTAAAGAAAAAAGAGTAACTGTATAGTGTATCACTGCTCTGTCAGAGGTCATAAATGGAAGTTACACTGGTATATTAAACTGGCAATTTATACTGTATCCACCTAACTCGTGAAGAAAGCATAAGAACATTCAAGAACTGCTTTTGCACCTGTTATCCTTATATTACACTTTGCATTTTTAATGCTTAGCAGAAGCTGTTGGTGTTTAAAAATCTTCACCAAATGTACCCATGCAGCGTGGAAAAAGCTGAAGTCATTAAACTGCATGTCATACAACAGAATCATCTTGCATTTAATTACTAGATTTCTAAAGCAATTACTAAATTTTGCCCGGGTGCCTGCCTAGAGGGAAGTCAAGATTTCTTCCATTTTGAGAAATGAGCCTCTGTTTGGTGTTTTTTTTTCCGTAGAGGAGGAGTGTGCAATGAGCATTGCTGCTTGGCATCAGAGACACCAGCACATAGGATGCCATGCAGGGTATCTAAGCACAGGCAAGAACGGTGTGTGTGGGAGGACCTGTCATGATGGAGCAGGTACAGGTGGTGGTTTCACCAGCCCAGCAGGCTATGGGAAGGACTGACAAGACAAGGGAGCCTTTATGCAGGAGTTAGAGTCAGCCTTCCCCTTTCAATTGCATGCAACTATTCATTTCTTTATAGAGGAGTCTATGTCCTTGAGTATTTATCTTATTTTTCCTATGTGTTCCCATGATAACTTGACACAGAGTAAATATCAAGTTTGGTTTTAACTACAAACAGGCATTTAGTAAATGTCAGAAAAAAGTGTGTTAAAGAAATTGGCTCATCTAATTTAAAACAGTGAAATGACCAAGTTCCAGGGCTCAGTTTTTCCCAGAAGTAACACCATGACTTCACTCAGGAAGCATTACTCAGTGGGATTACAGCTGGAACATTTTCAACCTCAAGGATTCATCTGCAGAAACATCATTCTTGGAGTGCAAAATATCTTGTACCTCCCAGTCCTAGAATAGGGTTCAGCTGGTAGCTCACATTTCTATATAACATAAACTCCTACTTGCTTGTGAGTCTTTTTGCTATTCCAGAACTGTAAAAATGTTAATTTTGCGTCAGTAATGGTTAGGAGTCAAAGGAGTTCAGCTTTCATGGAAGTGTGGGATTTCCCTACACACTCTTGAAAATCCTGTCTCCAGTATTAAAATACTTCACTTTGTCCACAGGAGAAAATTCTATGCAGCTACTCATGTAAGGTGTGATAAGGTATCTCCAGAGATAAGAGATAAGGTGGTCTCCTACCATGAAAGAAACTGTTTCGTGTGGTGAGGAGAAGATACGAGTTTTATTTATTCATTTACAAAAATTACTCAAAGACTGATACTAATTTATGTGTGCAAAGCTGCATGACATGAAGAGCTTTGGGGAGCTTTTCCCCTGAAGTCTTAGACACACTGTGGAGATTTCTGACCTGGTGAGATACACTAATGAATTGACAAAAAAACAAACTCTACCTAACAGCAATTACAGTAAAGCAGTGTTTTACTCCCGAGTGCAATAGAGACAATATCACGTTCGTAACATCCTACCTTTCTTTCAATTACACAAGAAATCAGATTGAGCAAGACTGAACTAAATTCCACTTATAAGTACTGTGTAGAAAACTGTCAGTCTTCAAGCTCTTATTATTTTACTTTAAAACTGATATGGAAGTTGTGGTCTTGAATTGTTATTGATAAATACTTCTTCCTGGAGAAAAACATGCAAAGTAGTTTTCATTATACTAGAAGTTTAACCTCAGTTAAACTTTTTGTTTCTTTAACGTCTGCCATTCTATGATTGTGAAAATGTAGTGCTTCCTTGGAGGATCACTGCCCATATGAAAATTGCGCTGGAACTAGGTTAGAGTATCTTGCTTTTGTAAGAGGAAGAGTCAAGAAACTGGAACTATGTTATAGCTTTCATTGCATTCCCCTCAAAAATGCTGTTGCTGGCATTTTTGTGCTGGACTACCAAGGTTACTAATCTGAGCCTGGCTCTTTATGTGCGTGCATGCAACTGTGTAGTCACTACTCCTATTACCACATCACCGCTTCCAAGTGTAGCCTTGACAGATCACAGCCATAAATATCTCAAGGTGAAAATAATCTAGTCATGTAGATATCTGTATTATTTCAGTCCAAAAAGCTCAGCTTAAATAGAGACTATCGAATGAGTTGAAATGTTTTTGTGATACGCACCGATGTGAGACCAAGAAACCTATTTCTCACTTAGGTGCTTTAAGTAGACTCCGATCTTTAGTTTTAGCTGTGCTGTTAGATTCTCCTGAAAGCTCCCTTATCCATAAAAAACAAAGAGTGGAAACGCATTTTCTGGTGACATAAAGGCATTTGCCTGTTAGTATTTATCTTCTTTGGTTTAGAGAATAATGAGTGGGGAACATACCTTCATTGTGTCTGAATGATCAAAACTTACATTGCAGTGTGCTTTCCTGCAGGTATAAAGTACAAGCTGTGTGCTAAACATGAAATTCAGGCTCAGATTCTTCCTTCAGATGCACATGTGCAATTTCTATAGCAGTCAGTGGAACGTGCGTACACAGATGAAATGCTAAAATAATACAGCATTGCATCTATTTGCCTTGGCTGAGATTTTTAGTTTAGAGAATAGCTGGCAAACTGTAATTCAATGCTTTCGCTCTTTACCATATTCATATTTCAAAAATAAGAATACTTTTCACTTACATGATGTTGAACAAAATTATATTAGGAAGTATGGAGTGGTTTTGGATGGGTAAATGTATGAATGCTGTGCATGTACATCTCCCAACTAAGCTGTTCCTTGTTTCACTTAAGGTATCCCTGAAAAATTGCTGTTGGGAACAGGATATTGGCCATACATGCACAGAGTTTGGGGCAGAATCCCTCCTAGATGCTAGTTTGCATCCTGATTTTGATCCAATGGTTGCTTCAAAATTAGTTTTTATAAAGCCCCCTACTACCTTACGTAGAAAAGTGTCATGGTTGAAAATACATGACATTGCAGCAGCCACACTAAAATGTCAGATAAAATTGAGCTCAGTTTTAAACAAAAATGTTGGATATTAGCTAGTTTACACATATAAACTGGGAATATTTTAATTTTTATTATGAAACAGTTGTAAATCCATGATGTTGATTGTAATTTTATTTTTATCTTTCACTGCCAGCAGAGGGAGCACCAGTGATTAAGCTGCACAAACCTTGGAGGTTTTGTGCTCTGACAGGCTCTGCACCCTCCATCAGCCAAATTCTGTCTCCAAACACCCAGGTAAAACTTCTCCTGCAGTCAGCAAGAACCGAAGAAAAATATGTGAGGGTAGGTCAGATCCCTGAATGCATATTTTGTTCAAAATAAACTCTGGTCTACCCCCTAGTTAAATTACTAACATCATATTTATTTCTTTGTGAAAAATACATGGCACATATGGGTGGTATTTGGAGCAAGATCTGAGACCTGACTACACAAACCATGGCCATCACATCTTGTAAGCTGAAAGCATGCTCCAAAAATGTTTAGCAAAGCCTATTTCTGATTTTGCAACTTAAACCACAGTTCTGTGGGAAAACACATTTCAAATACGAAAACTGTAGTTACTCAAAACTCAAGATTTTGAAAGATGTTGGAGTGCATTTCAAAGTTATTATTTGATTCAGTGGACTTTCAGACAGTGTTTTAAAGTGTCAGAATTATTAAATCAGTTCTCAGCAGATATTTTAGCATTTTCATTCAACCCTCAAATCTAGTAGAAAAATAGAACTTCACAGCTGTTGAAAAAGTGTATAGGAGAAGATTGAGTATCAAGCAAAGATTTTCTTTCAAACTTTTGCTGGGGGAAAGCAGTATAGAGAACCTCAGTTAAACAACTAATCGAGTCCTAATATACCAACGAACACGTTAGGTGGTTTTGTGACACTTGACCCATTTCAGAACTAATCTTTATCAAATATAAACAGCTGTATTGTAATCGCTTCATGTGAAGTAATATAAAGCTGCACACACATACACACAAAATCTTACATCAGCTTGGATTTAAGCTTACTTTCTTACATTTTCTCACAACAGCAAAAGGACTTAATTGCAAGGAATTTTTGAGTTAAACCAATATATATGCCCAACCAACATCACCCTAACAAAGACATTTTAGACTTGATGAAGAGGCTGTGCATGTGAAACCTTTTTTTTCTTCAACCCTATAATCCCCTTTAAGAGAAGATACTCTCTCTCAAACCTTACATACTCATAAACAGCGCCAAACCAAACCAAACCAAACCTAGCAGCCCAGGATCATCTCAGTTCAGTTCATCTCAAAGACAGCCATCTAAAACTGAAAGCCCAACTACAATCATCAGTGTGTACTTTTATTACATTGCTTCTAATTAATGTAAGGCAGCAGTAAAACAGAGGAAAATGACAGTTAAGGAAACTTCATATTACACATAGAGAAAACATCAAGAGTTTTGCTAGTGGTCTTGCATGAAAAGAAGCGAGAGATCTCAGAGTCTCTGTGGCTTCCCCATCACTGTGGAGAAAGCACCTAAGGAAGCATTACTGCAAGTTACCCTCAGCCTATATAACTTGCTAAGGTTCCAGTTAGAATACCTGGCACGTGGGAGGTGGATACATGCTATCTATCTGAAGTGTTCACAGCATTGTATAAATAAATTACACATAGTCACCAAAATCCATTTCATGTACCCACTCTCTGCTTGCTTACATGTCACGGTCACCACTGTAGTCTTTACTTTGCAATTCATGTCAAGAATAGGACAAAATTAAATCTTACCTCAGGTGGCATTAGAATAATGACAAATCACTCTTCAGTATCCAGATCAGCATGGTACTCCCAGTTACTTATTTGGTTGAGGGCTGGGCATTGATCAGAGAGTTTTAGTACCTGCAAAGGAAGAACTCGAAGTTTCATATCTTTCCTGACCAAAAGCTTCTTTGATAAAGGTCAATGTTATTGTGTCCAAAAGGTTTATTCAGTGGTCTGTACTGCCATATGGGCTAAGCAAAAGTCATAAGGCTTTATTTTGTTAAGTATATATCATTTTAGCCACCTTTGAAGAAAGGGCAGAGGATGGATTATCAGTGTAACTAAACCATGTCTTTTCTTTACCACCTTTACAATACCTTCTAATTCTTAATTAATTAAATGTTCACAGTTTTAAAAGAAATTTCTGCAAACAGCAGTGCAGTTTGGTTTGCAGCATGTGCTATTATTAATTCATATGCACTCAGATTCAGAATTCATATTAAAATAGCTGTTATTTTTTGTCATTGGATTCTTTGAAAGGTAATTTGGAGCATACTTTCACTGTATATTTAACACATTCAGTTTTTCCATTTTGCTATATATGATTCTTTTTGAAACTTAAGTACCATTTTTATAATTTACCGGAATTGTTTTTACTTACCATGTAGGAAAAGAAACAACAATTACAGAATTCAGAAGGCTAAGTGGCTCACTGTTGTAATTCAGTAGCTTAAATACTGATTATTTCTTTCTCAGATAGCCCTAGTCCCTGAATGTTCATGAATTACTTGATATTTATTAATGTAGTTAAGATGGGTCTGAGTTGTCGGATCCACAATGACTGGATACAACGCTGCATTCTGACCGCTGCCTGTGTCTCTACTTAATCAAATCAGAAACATTTTTTGCCACTAATACTGAACGATTGAAGTTTCTACATACTTTAAGTGCATACATATTCATAAGCACCATGACTGTTTACTTTCCTATAGCTTAATTTGCCCAAGTATAGAGAAATCTGCTACAATGTTTCCATTGAAAATGACAAATATGCAGTGATACTGCAGGCTGTCAGCTTTTGGTTGTGATCCATAAGTGTGTGTGCCATTTAACAACCAATAAAATATGACAGGCATATACAATTCTGTCTGAGAAGGAAAGGAAATTTTATTGCTCAGGTTTTAGTCACGCATGCCCTACATAAAGTTGTACAGTCAGATCAGCATTTTATTGTTACTTACCATATGTGTTACACCCCTTAGGCATGAGAGAGCAAGTTAGAAAGCATTGATGTTATCTGCAGAAAAAGAAATTACTTCAAATAAGTTTATAGTCAAAACAGCCTTTCTTTAGGAACAGAACAAGAAAAACTGGAAACTGATCTACATATCTCATAGATCTCAGCCAGAGAAGAAAGGAACCCATCTTACAATCTTTGTTTTAATATCTCCTCTTACACACTGAAATATTTGATGATGCACTACCACAGAGCACTGAAATCAATAAGTAAACTGCTACCTACTATCTCCATACTCACCGTATCCCACCAAAACTCCTGGTATTCAGGGTCTTCTTGTCTTAACAGAGAGAAAACATTCTGAAATCTTTTGTTGCTGTGTGCATAAATTTATTCAGAATCACCAGGTACGTCGTGCAGGGTTAGGTCAGTGGTGAACAGTGAACTCAGCAGGATACAGCTGCACTCTGTTCACACTTTTCAGGTTCCTTGTACAGCACAGTGGGAGAGGGCAAAAGGAGAGGTGATGATTCTGAGGCATACCTGCGGATGGGGAAGAATTTCAATACAAATTCCACTGGTTTGTTATCTTGGAATACACAGATTATATTTTCCTTAATACACATGTGAACCTGAACTTATTTTTACTGATGTACTACCAGCATTTATCTCCACCAGTTTAAGTAGTATGTTAACAGCCTGCAATGCATTAAAAGGGCAGGATATGAACCTACACAGGATATGAATTTATAAATGCCAGAGGAGTGTAGTAGTAGCAACATGTAAATCAGAGTTCATAAAGCCAGGAAATACCTTACTTTAGATCAGCTGATACAAAGTAGCCACATATTTATTGTTTAGGGGAAACAAGAAGTACTTTTGTGGGACCAGACCGAGGGATTGAGTTGAATGATGGGTAGGCAGGGCCCTGACAAGAGTTAACACATGACAGAAGAAAGGGAGAGAAAAGAAGCTGTATTTCAGATTCCAGCATGCCACACAACAAAACACTGAGCAAGGCCTCTGAAAGACAAGTAAGGAAGATTGTCAGCTTTTCTGTTTCTTCAGGCACTTTATCAATCAAGACAAACAGAAAAAAACCAAAGAGGTACAATACTGTCATTTAAAATGTTCCAGGTAGCTGAGATATTTTTAAGCAACACTGACTGAAATAACGGAGGAATGAAGAAATAGCACCAAGATTCTTTAAGACATCTATCCTGCGTGAAGTTGTTAATCTCAAGCTTCAGATGAATTAATACAGTGCTCGCCCAAGCAAAACTTCAGTATGAGTTTCTTAGAAAGTGCGTAAAAGTTTGATTTTCTCTGCAATCACATATTCACACAAAAATAATGTAGTTGTATATGTAGTTAATACTTGATGGCTTTATGGTTGATTAGATGCATGAAGATGACAGAACTATTGCCTGAGGAGCGAACCCTTGAATTTAGCCATATTAATTGATATTTGTTCTGATTTTTTTTTTTTTTAAATCAAAGTGGTTTCAGATTTCTGAGCAACTAATCCCATAATAGGAAACACTGGAGAGTGTAAGTAAAAGGTGTTAATTATAGCTAAATGACCAATTCCCCTCCCCTTCCTGGGCTAAATGCTACAGTTTTAGGCTGGTTTCATTTTAGTAACCATTTGATCTTTCCCAGGAGAGGATTTTGTACTGTTTCTTTTAATCTCCTCTGCATGCAGTTCAAAACGGGCTCACTGAATTCACTTTTAAGTTAGTGTGTGCATTTATGAGCAGAAGATTGCAGAATCCACAAAAAAACCCAAACCCAAATAATGTTTATAAATATCACTTGAAGAATATTGTGTGAAGTTAGATGCATATGATTCAATTATGCTATTACAGCCTCTGATCACTATGATCTGTGGGAAAAATATAATTTCAAAACCTTAGACCTTTGTAAAGTACAATAAGCTTTTACCATAATGCCCTTTCAACTAGTGAAATTTAATTTAATTTTAAAAATATGTTGAAAATAAAATAGATTGATGTTTCACTCTATGCATATGAGGATCTTCAGTGACTAGACGCAATTAAGCAGACAGAACAAAGTTAAACAAACACATAAATCTTTGCAGGGTGGACATTCTATGCTGTAAATAATGTAACACTTCCACTGTCATCAGATAACATGCACTGATCGAGCTTCCACTGAGCCAGATTTTGGCACTAGCATCAGTGCCAGGTAGGCATATCTTGTAGCACTTAACTTCTATGGATCAAAAGTCTACAGAAATCAAAACAGCTCCAATGAATCAAACCAAAATGGGATTTAAATTAAAGTGGAAACAGGTCATGCTGTCGGCTAAGAAATTGCAAAATGTGTTTACCCACCTCAAAATATTGCTCCATATCTCATTCCTTTTGTAAGAATGTCTATAAATTAAAAATACTTGTTTTCCACATCCATTGTTTTAATAAAGTTCCAAAGAGACATTCATTTCCCAACTTCCTTCTAGCACTACGATAACAAAATACACTGCTGGTGTTAGCCATAGCTATGTCCACAGTCTGGGTCCAAAGTGGCAAATCAGCTGTAAGACCCAAATGCACGAAGAAGTTGCAGCAATATCCTAATCATGCTTACAACAGAAAAATATGCTGCCAAAAGTATTGAATAAATACTTGACAAATGAAAGAAAAAATCAAGATATAAAGAAAATAACAAAAAAAAAAAAAGAAAAAAAAAAAGAGAAGTCTAGCACAATAGCTACTGGTCTGGACTCCATAGAATAAGGATTTCCATGCAGTAATAAGCCAAAACCAGAGTTAGTAACCTTATTTTGACTGGCTCTACTTTTAAAACCTAGTGAGGCAAATTTATACTCGGGTCCCATTAAAACTGACCAATTTCAGAGTTGTTAAAAGTTAGGTGCATTGTATCATACAACTGGAAGCAGAAGTTAATGTAGTGAGTGTTGAGTTTCACTAAGATGAAATATTAATTCATGTTTATTCTAAATGTTGACTGTTTTAATACTCTGAATTTAGATACAGAAGATTAGATATAATGGGCTGTTGCCATATGCAAAAGTAACTCAGTTGCTCTTTTAACTGTAAATTCTGCAAGCATTTTTTTCTTACCTAGAAATTCAAGAAAATGATTTAAAATTAAACCGTTTTCCCAGCACCTGTAAAAATGTGCAAATGATAGAACTGGCAGTATGATGATTGCTTTACAGATAAGCATTTTCTTCATCATCTTTAAGGACAACCAGATTTACGATCTAATCACTCAGTCCTTTAACAGGATGCATTTGAGTTTGGTTAAAAAAGAAAACAAATAGCAGTGCAGATTTAGTAATGGAATCTGTGTGACCTTTTCACATACGAAATTCTCTCAAAATAGGGAGTTTAAAATTGAGTATGGCCTCCTTAGCTGCTTTAGCTTTGCCGGTCGCAGTATGCAGCATGCTTTTGCTCTGCTTTTTCACATTGGCCAGTGCAAATTTTTGGAAAGCCATCTCCCCTTCCCCCTCCTTGAACTTTAATTGCTTAACCTACATCCTAATTCAAGTTGCTCATAAACCTTAGCCTTTGTTGTAGGTCCGACAGCTGCATTATGTCAGTAGCAAGTAAAACCTTCACAAAGTTCCGGAATGCTGCAAGACATTTTATAGGTGCTGCAATAAAAGGCAAATTGAATTTACAAAAATGCATTTGTCACTGATTAAAAACTTACAGAGTTAATTGGAAACACTGTGTAGGTGTTGCCACACAACTAGAGGTGTAACTGGTGGTTTTAATTCCATTGGAGCACAGGGAAGAGTAGCCATTCATGTAAGGCCAGCAATCTTATTCATATTTTTTTTCCCTTGAACAAACAGGAGATATTTACTGGAAGACTTGCATGAATAGTCAATATTTAGCAGTATTAAGATGCCATCTCAGGAGCAGTGACCACTTCCAGACTCAATTTTCAAGGCTCTGTTGAAGTAAAATTTGCAAGTAATAGTCCATACCTGTTAGTAATTGCAGTGTCCCTTGGGAAAGTTTTCCAGGCCTTTTCTTACCTCCTTGTTTAATGTTGGCAAAGTTGACACTACTGTAACAATCTTTGCTTGAGCAAGTGAGGAGAGGAGAAGGAGGTAACCAACAGCCCAGGCAATCAGCACCCTCCCCCTGGAGTTGAGTGAATTATCTCCACATAATCCACTTAACCTTTGCCATTGTGGGACCTGGGAAGCTGAAGGTATTTTTTAACTCGAGTCTTTTAATTGCCAGTTTATAGTGTCACTAGTCCAGCTCAGCTGGAAAGAGGATGATTGGAAAATAGTTCCATGAAGCAATAGCTTTTCACCTCAGCTAGGAGTCCTAATTATTATTGGTTTTGTGGCTCACTGTCCTCTAAGACTGTGGGGACAGTGATCTACAGTGAATCCACAGGTGATGGGGTATTTTTAACATATTACTACTCCTGGTTAACACGGCTAAAATGTCACAGATTGTAAACTACTTAGGATGTTGACCTCAGAAAACAAATATATTGTCGGCAATTGTCAATATGCAGAAAAATGCAAACTAACAGAAAATACCATTTAACGAAATATTGTCTGTAACAATAAGGTTGAGTAATATAAGAAAAATGCTTTATGATTGCTACTCTAAGCGATCTCCGCTTCCTAAAATAATTTATTAAAATCCTATGTAATCCCCTTGTCGAAAAACAACAAAAAAAAATATCTTAAACACTGAAGGATGCTTGTTGATAGTTTTCCCAAAGACAAACTATGGAAAATTTAATTAGAAAGTGATTAGTTCAGTAGACTGCAGTAGTCTGTCAGAGCCTTCTGATATATTTTTGGGTGTAGCTGCTTAAAAGATGAAAGGAGTAGTGCTTACTTATTTTATTAATGAATATTCCACTGTGCTGGACTGTGTGTACATCCACATTTCAGTGACCATCAAATCAGGCAAGTAACTTTGTATAAGTTGCTCACAGAGATCTCAAGCAATGGAAAGTGCACCTTTTCAAAAGAGCTTCAAAGAGCTGGGCATTAACAAAGTCTAGTTTCTTCATAAATCTAAGCCTTAGAGTCTCTGGATCATATGGGTATAACTTGTTCCATCAAGATCTCTGGGTAAAAATGGGATACTAATACCTTTTACAAGTACTCAGGCAATCCTCAGCCCTGTGGTTTTTACTTCTCATTCTCTTCACAATTTTAAGTTTCCCACCCACTGGCAGAGATGAAGAGAGCACATGGATGTCTTGCACTGCTGACTGCACTCATACATCACTCTGCAAGAATGTGGCAGACCTGTAATGTTAGTTACTTTTCAGCAACACAGATAATCAATGTCCATCATGCTTATATCATATTTGCCAGTCCAAAAAAACCCCAATGGTACACAGACCCACAGCGCTTCTGAAGGAGATTTACTAATTCAGCCCTCTCCTTGATTAACATTCTTTGGTGCATACTCAGCCAAAAGAAAAGCTCCTTTTAACATCAGTGTGGAAAGAGAATTAGTTTGGGAAACGGATTCCAAAGCAGAGTTGCTGTTTCTCACCATGACCTCTGTGTCATCTCCTTGATCTTTTATTGATGATAAGGAAACAAACAGCAGTAGTCAGGATTCAGAAGCAACAGCCGGGACGATCCAAATGTTCAAATCCAACTCCTGCCATTCTACAGTTCAGCATTATATGGTAGGATCACCATATTAAGGTATTTTTCACTTCCAATCTTTGAAAAGAAACACAGACTAAAAAAAGGAAAAACAAACCAAAAAAAGGATTTCTAACTCTAAATGTATAATTTTATCCAGGTCTACTGAGCAAGAAAGAGCATCTATTCCACTTTGTTGAGTATCTCTTCTCACCTTCAAGTCTTCATGCCTCATGCTCTTCTTTTCAAAGAACTCAGAAAACTGAGAGAAAGAGAGGACATCGTGGAAGACTGTAATCACCTCTGTGACATAGCCAGGTCACCCATTTATTCAGGGCTAGAATTTCAGCTGATTTTTATGGAAATTCATTCCTCTTGGTCCGTATACCAAGATGACCAAATGTATGTTGTAGAGAAGGAATAAACCGGATTAAATAAAAGTGAAAGTGTTTGGGTTATTATTCTAATTTTTTTATTATTTCTGTAGCTAAGACTTTAATAGAATGATCAGCATTAATATGACAATTTGCAGTTATAGGATAGGCAGGAAGAGAGGCTTACTGACCTTGGTGCAAAACTAAAGGAGGCAGCACGGCATCCATACCTTTCTTTCCTCAGGACAGGCCTCAAATACAAAACAGATTAAACAAAAGCTGGTATTTATGTTGGTATTGGGAGCACTCAAAAACAATTTAAGGATCTACTTTAGTCTGGATGATAACAGGTTTTTTAGATGAGGATTTCAAAACAGAGATTTTGTGAACAAATGGTGAAGTTTCCCATATTTCCATCTCAATTTTTTTTTTTTTAATTTTGTTTGTTTGGTTGGTTTTTTGGTCCCTTTTCTGTGTTGTATAAAAACTTTGGAGGCAGTTTCCAGTTTATACCAGAAAGATCAATGGAGACAGATTCCTCCTCTGAGAAGGTAATATTTTGTAAGGCTACGGTATAGTGAAGACATGGCCATTAGTGATAGATGCGAGTTTCCAGCACCTTCCTTGTGTTAAAGCTACATAACAGCAGCAAAGCCCGTGCCTGACCCCAGTGTGCTACAACTGGCCCTGCACTCCATAAGCTGCTGCTGGGGCGCAGGCCTGCCCGCTTAACTGCCTGGGTGTTAACAGAGAAGTTTGTACTACTTCACAAATGAGCTAGTTAGAGGTTACAATTCTGCTTTAAAAATAAAGAATTCCTCCCAAATGTTACAGTCTTCCTTGTGACACTATGTACTATCCCTAAAGTCTCAAGCAGCCTTATGAACAGGGGATGCTTATCTTCACAGGAGTGATAGGCAAAATGCCGTACCATCGGCACCATGGGTCAGGGTGTTGCCGGGGCTTTCACCTTGTAGCTTCCTCATGTGAAAATGGGCACAGAGAAAGTGAAAAATGTTTTCAGAGCTTTACTGGCAGCTGCTGCATATGGGAGATGATATTATCTCAAGTGATATTTTATGCAGCGGGAGGAAAGTTCCTTTTATATATATTCTCCTTTATCAGTTTAACTTCACTTGCAGCTGATGAGATGGATCTTTCACTAAGTCACAGTAAGTTTATTATGATTTCAGCGATTATTTTTCCCCACAGAGCAAAACTGTCTTTCTCTTAGCCGAATGATTGTAACTCCAGATTAAAGATAAAGCAAAAAGATAGAAATGAAGCCTCTGTGAAAGAGCATGGTGTCTCCCTGTATTGGGTTTGGCTGAGCTGGAGTTAATGTTCGCTACAGCAGCTCTTACGGTGCTGGGCTTTCTATTGGGAGGCAGGTAAGACACTGGTGGTGTGGCTGCTGCTGAGCAGCACTCGCACAGCTCCAAGGCTGTCTTTCCAACATCTTCCTCCCCCTCTCCCAGTGAGATAGGGTGGGCAAGATCTTGGGAGGGGACACAGTCAGGACAGCTGACCCAGACTGACCAAAGAGATATTCAATACCATGTGACGTCATCTCAAGTACAAAAGGGAGAGAAGAGGAGGAGGAGGGTGGGGTCATCCATTTGTGAAGACGCTTGTCCTCTGAGCAACCGCTACACGTACCAGAGCCCTGCTTCCCGGGAAAGGCCAGACATCAACTGCTGATGGAAAGTAGAGAATAAAATCTTGTTTTGCTTTTCACTTTTTCCTATTAAACTGCCTTTATCTCACCCCATGGAATCTTCCCATCTGATTTTCTCCTCCCTTGCCATGCTGAGGGAAGTAGGGGGGATTGATAGAGCAACTTGGTGGGTACCTGGCGCTCAGCCAAGGTCAACCCACTACACTCTCTCCTTCCCGTAACCAGCTGCAGCTGACCGAACGCAGGGCAGACAGCTTCTAAAATTGTACATGTGCGTTATACCATAAATTGAATTGGAAGTTACATATCCATACGCTCACTGCTTTCATCTCCACCACGTAGGAGCGTGCATTGCTGCCTTCCTGAGCAAAAATTTTTGACTGGTATGATAGAAAATACCAGGCTGATGTAGCATACTGCTGAACAATTCTGCCAGTTTGATTCATTCATTCATTGTCTTGAATGTGAGGCATGATATTACTGCTGTTAATTTAATAACATTATTCAAAGGTATTAAAATCCTTATGACTGATGCTTAATCTCGGATGGGGGGAAAAAAACCCAAATCAAACCAAACCAACTCATTTCTTACCTGAACCTTGTAGTAAAGTCAGGTTACCAAAAGAGGCCTACATTCTGCAAGAGCTCAAACAGTTTTGATTAATGAACCTATGTCATGAAGTGCCATCTCCTTTATATTCCCACTGCCACTATCATTATTACAATTCATATGCCTTTTTTTATGTTAGTGAATGTATATATGCTGTGTTTGCTTTTCTAGCTAGGCACAGCATGTCATATGCTGAATATTTCTCTTGGGAGGGAAATTGTCAAATGCATTAAAAGTTTACAGTGTGATTAAGAAAGTAAGGGTTTTTTCCATCTCATGATACCACCCTGAATCACACCTTCTCAACTGGAAGATATCATTTTAGCGGTGGAGACAGACAGAAATTGTGACTGCATTTCAATAACTGAGGGCAGATATGATACATTCACATATTGATTTATTTTAGTTTGCAGGAAGCTGTTGTTTTTTTCACATAAATATTTACTTGTGTGTAAGGAGTAATAGGAAAGCGAAACAAAGGAAATAATGAAGAGCTGTGGGTAATGCACCAGTTGTTAGCAGGATGGAGGACTATATCTTAGAAAGCAGGGGCTATGAAGATTTGGAAGTCATGGCTGAAAAGCAGCTGGAAAAGGTGTCTCAGAATGACAAAGACAGACCTAATGTGATTCTTCAAGATGTAGATGGAAATACTGAGAAGAATGTGGAGGATGCTAATAACAGTGATACGCATGGCATCAAGTCTCTTTCTGAGGTAAGGTGTTCAGCACGGTATGTACCTACCCTTTGAAAGTATGTTGACACATCAGAAAACCCCTGAGGGAAAACAAAACAAACAAAAATCAAAAAAATGAGAAGTAGGAACCTATCCTGCCGTAGAGATTTGTAATAAGCTCAATCTATTTAGTTCATCCACAGTTAATTAATTATTGGTCCATAATTATCTACAGAGGAAGACATTTGATACTTAGCTAGTGACATAAGTGAAGGAAGATCTAATGACTGGAAAAAAACAGGGAAGCATAGAGTGAGAATAAAGTGCAAAGGGTAGTTAAACAGTGGAACTATTTACACATGGCAGATTCATCTTCATCTGAAGATTTTACATCAAGCTTAATGCCACTCTGAAGAAACAGGCTACATCACCAAGAACTTAAGAGGCCTGATGCATGGATCATGAAGTGCATTTCTACTGCCTGTTTTATTCAGGATGAGATCAGATCAGTGCAGGGCTGATACAGGATTAACGGCATCTTGTGATCATTGCTGATAAAAAGTGACCTCCTAGAGAATGAGTTGGTGACGATCTTTCCATACCAAGTTTAAAAAAGAGATTTTGAAGATGTTTACTAGCTTTTCTGAATGAACTGTTGGTCAGTTGTGGACCGTAAAGCTTCCTTTTGAATCAGAAAACAAGGCATATGCTAATCTGTTTTTAACATCAGTGTGAAAGTCTATTGGCAGGAGTCAATGTCCATAAAGTACACCATATTGCTGAGACCACTAAAATAAATAATAATAATAAAAAAAAAATCTAATTACTTACCTTAGAATTCTTGTGTCCTAGCTGCTTCTCTTGTTTGGCCAGAGTATCTTCAGAGTCTTCACCTGTGAAAGCTGCTTCAGTACACCAAGCTCCTAATAAATGGAAAAAAAATGAGGAACATTCATTCTGGAAGGAAAGAGCACATTATTAAGGTATTTTTATGTTGATTAGAGCTCAGGGCTGCATTCCCTGAGCAGTCGTTTCCTTGGGGATCAGGGTTGTCAGTGAAACTTATGTTTCCATCTTGGGTGAGACCAAAGGTTCCCCCACCCTACTATTCTGTCTCTGACAGTTGTTAGCAGCAGATGCCTGGCACGCATAGTGTGATTTGTCATGGGATATGTCCATGGAGATTGCATCTGGGTTGTGTTTCCTAGTCAGCACTGGATTTAGACTTTGCAAAATTGTCAAATTTTGTATTTTAAATGCACCATCTCTTTATCTCAATGCATACTGCCTGGTCTTCCTGTTATGAGCAATATGAACGAGCTTTGCTTTCTTCACAATGTCATTGATTACTACTGGATCTACTTCAGCCATCTTTTAGGGGAGTTTTTAAAAACTTAAGAAATCCCAATCTGTTCAGTTATTATTTGCATGGAACTGCTCTGTGTCTGATAATCTTGTTGTACTTCTTTGATTTATTTTTTTTTTCTAGTTCTGCTGTAACTTTCTATTATACTCTATCCAGAACAATAAGCTATATCCAAGATATGAGCACATCAGAGATCAAATCAATTTGATGTTTTCTTTGAAAATTTTTTCCAGATTATCCTTTACAGCATTTGCTTTATGAAAAGTGAGGAATACCAGGTTCATGGTTTTATAAAGCAACCCAATTTGAGATCTCTTTTTTGAGCTGTAGTAGCTTGCTTAGAGCTGATTTCTCTGTATACTTCTTTTTACCCTGTTATTTTGGTCTTATTGACATGGATTTCAACTATTATTTTGTTGCCCAGACAGTTATTATGAAAATCATAGGCAATTTCTACTTAGGGCTTTACATTTGACTACTCTCAATAGTTCTCTATCTTCAAGCTTTATCCTTTGACAATATAAATCCTTTTTCCAGTTTAGCATTTAATTGAAAAAAGAGAGAGAAAAACAAAAGAGAAATTTCATATATATAGAAGCAAGAATAGAAATGCATGCATTTAAACATAATTTCATCTTTTTTCCTCTTTTATTTTCTTCCAGATTTTTTCTGGTTTGTGTTACAAGAAAGTTTCAATCTGTGGGGAAAATCAGTGACATATTATGAATATTTCTTTAATCACAAATTCTGAGTACTGGTAACACTATTTCTAAGGTATATGCTATCTGACTAACAAATCTTACATTTTATTGGCTGTCTCATTTTGTTCTCTTTCATATTTCACATTTATTATTCGTTCAGACATACTCCTGTTTTGTTAAGTAGGAATCTGTGTGGTCTTTGATCTAAGACATAATTTATTTGACAAGGAAATATGAGATGGTGCCCTGAATCTGCATTTAATTGATGGATTGAGAATTTTTAACATTGCAATAAGACAGATTCTGATCCAACATGTCATGGAAGGAGCATTCTCTTAATCTGTCCTCCTGTGAATTAAAATACATGTATATATATGTTGAGGAGTAATTTTAAAATTTCTTTATTGAAGGCAGTTAGCAGGCTTTTCATACTTGTCTGTCATACCAATACTAAAAGTGATTGATGGTATTATCTGTTCATAAAGGTATTTTTAATCTATGAGAAGTGAGTGCTCCATTCTGACAAGTCTTCCGTAAACATCAGTAACATTGCAAATGAAGTTAGCTCTTGGTAGTGCGTTAAGGCTGGATATAAACACAACTCTTTTTCATCAGTGCAAACTTGATGTGAGTTTGTACTTGTAATTAAACTTTGTGTCACTTAATCATTAATCAGATCTATTAAAAATTATTAGTTTATGATTGTACTATTCTTCCACGATTTTACATAGGGCAGTATAGCACACAAAGAGCTTTCAGAGACTTCAGTAAAGTGTGATATGCTTCACCTTGCCATCTTATATAGTTTTCTGCTTGTTACTATTTCTGTTTATCATCTTCACAGATCTTCCAGCTATCAGCTAAGCTTATGGGATGCCCTCAATTATAGAAAACTGTCCTTTAACTTTATTAAGTCAAATGCAATTCCTTGCTACTGGTAGTTCTTGTGGCATTTTCATACAGAACACAAGGACAGAATTTTGGTCACCTTCTTTTCTGCCAGGATTTCTGCTTCTCAAGTAGTATATTACAAAGCTATTTTAGAGCCATATGGATGCTGGCAAGTAACCAGGCCCCTGAACAAGGTGTTTAAAGTATGCCTTTTTCTACTTTTTCTCTCAGCAAAAGGAAATTCTAAGCATGGCTAATACTAGTATTTTGTCTAAATTTCTGCTCTCATAGATGTCAGTACAAATTGCCATCAACTTTCACGGCACCAGGATTTGGCCAAAATATCAAAACGTAGTTGTTGGCAAAGAGCCCAGTCCTCCACCACTGAAATGAGTGGTCATGTTGCCATTCACTTCAGTAGAAAATGGACTGAAGTCTACCATCTTGAAGTTGATCCCCTCTCTGTTTCACAGAAACATTAAAACAAGATTATAAACAAGTATACAAGGTATACAGTTTTGCTTTTTTTCCACATTATTGTAACTTCAGAAAACTCCATGAAGTAGTCTAAAGATAGATACTCCAGTGTCAGTGAAGTTAAAATAAGAGATCCTGAAACATACTTTTCCCTGAAATATGAAGATACGTGTGTGTTTATGTATATATTAGTTTGGGATTACTTTTAAATCATTGATCAGGAGATAAATAATACATTAACTTCTGCAATTCAGGCGGTCGACCTCATCTTTTGGATTTGAATAATTTTCTACTACTAATAGTGAAACAAAGACTTTTTTATGGTTTTATACTTTTACAGATGTTTTTCCATTAAAAAAAAATTAAAAATTAGCCAGGTGCTGGGATTTGGTTTTGAGAAAAGACTAAGAAATTGCCGAGCAACTGATTTTTTTTTATTTTTTTTTTTTACACGATATCAAATGTAAGCAAAGAGATCCTCAGAAATGCAAGAAAACATGATAGTTAAATTATGAGAGCTTGCTGTCTTCATGCTTTAAATATCTTCTTACCTTTTGGTGTCTGTAGGTAGGGGCTGAGAAAAAAATAAAGGAAGACTAAGAATTCAGATGTTTATAAAATTTGTGTAGAGAATTCTAGTCATTGATGATTCATATTTTTATGTTGATGCTTGATGTTAGGCAAGAAGGTGTCATGGTTACAACAACAATAGAGTTAGAAAAGCCTGTGTTGCTGATAGGCTGTCCCAGTAATTTCAATTTTTAGTACACATATAATCTATTTCTTCTTTGCATGCACTATGGAAACTCTTCCCTCCCATGAGCAAACCTTACTCCCTTCTATCCACTTCACCCAGCCAGAATTAACCAGGAAAATACTACTGGCCTGTGCAAACTGTTCTTTCTTGACATTCTCCTAGGTCAGTCTTTTGGTGTGTGTTTGGAGGCTGTTTTTTTTTTCTTCTCCCCTGTGAGAGTAAAAATGTAGCTGCTTTACAGAAAAGTGAGTTTTGTGTCCAGTGCTTCGCCATAATTATGAAAGTGAACAAACAAACCCCAAACCAACAGTGATAGCATTCCTCAGACAATGCACCATAACAACAGTAGCCTATAATAGAGAGCAGATATGGTCACATCAGTGGCATTACAGCAGTAGAGAATCATCATTGATAAGTCAACATCAGAAGATCCTTACTGACCAGTTAAATCTGAAAGTCAAAGGAAGAGGCAGATAGCATTTATTTGCTAGTGAGACAAATGGCAACAAACTCTTTGCTCTGTTAAGGGAATATCCCTTAACAGAGCAAAGGCAAACTGTGTTATAATCAGGATCAGGCCTGCATTTGTCAAAACTTCCTGAAAAGCAAGTTTTATGTTTTTGTGACATCTTACAGAGCCTTCAGAGATCAGAGTAGTGTCCTGAGAAGCCTGTCTTTGTTTTCCTGAACAAGGATTGCAAAAATCAGACTATATATTCCAAAATTAAAACAAAAATAAAGGTGAGTTAATATACAGCAACGGCCTCCTTCAGTTTTAACAATCTCTCTCTCGTTTTTACTTTGCCTGCAAATGTATGCAATAAAATAATCAACATTTTTCATCATTATGTCTTTATATCTTTCATAACAGAACCACTCTCCTTGTTATCTTTATTCACTGCTTCTGCTGCTGCAAAAAAAAAATGTTCCTTACTTCATAAAACAAGGCCTTTTTAAAAGCTTTCATTTTAGAGCTGCTGTTAGGCCATGATGAATTGCTGAATGGTTGATTTCGTTCTTACTAACCTTTCCTGACAGCTTCTGGATTGCTCTACCTGGTAATTTGCACTATAATAATGGCTACAGTGAGATGTCTCCTAACTATTTTCTTTATTTTTAACAAGATTCTTAACACCCTCTGTAGGTGACAAAATGCAATTACAGACATGAAGTGTCCCCTCGAGGATGGTTGTTCACAGATGCCACCAGTACTTTAGTGGTGCAACTGTTAAATGGAAAAAAAATAAAGAATCAGATTCTCTAAACATTCAGTTCAAATAAAAATTTAATTAAAAGTTATGAAGGCATTTTATTGATTAACAATCTTAGTAATTAAATAGCGTAGTAGACTTTTTGGTTGGATTTGTTCTTCCTTGGAGATCTCTAATTGTTGTATGGCTTTACATTTATTGATAACTCTTTTTGATGAATACAGATGCCACCTTTTATAGTAGTCGTTGACAGAGTAATCATATTGTGAGAAACACCAGGCTTATGTAGTAACAGCTGTTGCAGTTATACATGCTGATATCCATTGGGAAAACGTGTTTGCAGCTATCATGGGTACACAATAAATTGAAGGTGCAATAAAGCACAAACTAACATTTTGAAAATCCTTACAACTCTAGGAACTTTATTGCGGATTACAAGCACTTTGATCTCTGTCCAGTACTTAAGTCTTAATTATCAGACTAATTGCACAGACTATGTTCATTTTCAGTGGTAATCCTTTTGTGATTAGCTTCTGCGTTCAATAACTGACTTATCCTTTAATTAAAAGGACTATTAACCTTAAGACTGCTGCTGCAGCTTGGGATTAAACCTATACAGAGTTAATATTTAATATCATTGTAAAAGCCTTTGGTGAAAGGTACAGAATAAAAATATAGTAATTCCTTCCTTTACTGTAACTTGCTTTAAGTGATAGCTTCATTATCTATCAGTATAATGCATTTTACTTTGACATACTACTAGCTTAAGTCCATTAAGGACATGCAAGAATATGCATGCACTTTGAGCCCTTCTCTCATTTGCAGGCAGGGCATACTCACATTGGCTGTTTCCCAAGTTCTTCCATACAGTCATGATCAGTGGTTTATCTGCAACACAAAAATTCCCCAAACAACAAACCACAAGAGTGAGCATTTAAGATGCTGCTTTTTTCCAGCATTAAAATATTTTTCTATTAAAAGTCTGAGCAGTTCAATTTTTGCTTATCTGGCGGTGAGGAATTTATTTAGGAAAAGGAAAGTGCTATGTGAAATGATGTGCAACTGAAGAAAAGGTTTTTCAGTTTTGCCCAGGGCCACTGCAGTCCAAGTGTTTGAAGGACTACGAAGCAAATCCAGAGTTACCAGTGCCCAAGTGTGTCAACTCTGCCAAGAAGCCAGATGCTGTTATGGGAAGCGTTACTTATCTTTTCTAGTTTGACATCTGGGTTCTGCTATGAGCAGCCATGCCTAATGTCTCTCTGTAACTTAGGGTTCTATTGCTGCACTAACAACAACTTTTTTTTAAAAAAAATACACACACACACACATATATATATAAACATTTAAAGAGTCCCTTGTAATCCCTCCTCCCCTTCATTTTAGTCATTCAGATTGCTTCAAAAGCAAGCCAGGTGCAAAGTCCTAAAATCTACTGTCCTCGACAGCCTTACTGACTTATGGGGTGCTGTCGTATCTGTTGCTAACTCCGTATACATTTTTCTCTTTCTTCTGATTGTCATAAAAGAACCTGATCAAACTAGATTTCTTGGAGACAATATCCTTCACTGAAATTATTTTCTATACAGTTAATTTGGGGTTAAGACTTAGCTATTGGTTACTTGTCCTTAATGAAGACTAGTAACTATTAATCAGTTGCTCAAAAGACTTACAAATTGAAGATGAAATTTTTTTATCTCCCACCCATGTTTAAGGCAGCAACAATACTTCTATCATTTCATTGGAACAATTATCTCAGTTTCAAAGGGAAAAAATATATCCTTCTTTTTTATGTGCACCATTCTAGGAATTAGTATAAAGCCACACCACCTTTGCAGAAGAGCTTCCTCCAGTATGTTACTTTTTTTTGTATTACTCAGATGATATATATATAGTGAGGGTGACCCACACTCTTTCCTGAATGGAATGGAGATAAAAGCAGCATTGTATTTGAAATCGATAGAAGTGACTTGTGGCCTGTGATGGGAGTGTCTGGCTGCAGAATTATTATCTGGTGTTAAGTGCTGACAATACAATAGGATCTTTACAAGACATAAATACAGTGAGGGATCTCCAAAAGCCTAATGCTAGCCTGGGGAGTGAGTCTGGTCAGGCTGCCTGTACCAGGTGTGATGAGGAGAGACTCACACATGCACTTTCGGAGTCCAAACTGAAGCATCTCCCGTCAGATATAAAATGCAAGGCTGAAGTACTCTGCATTAAAATTTCCACATGTGCTATTCTAGGCTCTTTAACCAACAGCAAATTTGACTGAGTTCAGAAAGTTGAGAGTGGACCATGGATTTGGATATATTTTCAGAAAGTTACTGACTCCGTATACAGGGGGTTTGGGGGATTATCTTGCATTTTACTACAGTACTCTGATGTTTCTTGGTAATTCCCTGTTTGGTCTTACTAGTCCTGTTTGCAATAAGATTGTTGATATTCATTGATGCTTGCATAGTCATAGCTGGCTAATTTTTAGCTGCCTGCGTAAAAAAAAAAAAGAAAACTCAAGGGGAATTGAGACTCCCGTAGTAATCACTTAACAGTTTGAAATGCAGAAAGTGAATATGGAGGAGACCTTTCCCTTTTCACTGACTGCAGAGAAAGATGCGCCTGCCTACATTAAAGCTGGTGTCTCTCCAAAAATCCCTTGCTCTGTCCCTTCCTGTATATGCCAATTAATTTGAGCAGCTGTATGGAGCCACTTTCCAGGGAGGTGCCAACCCAGGCAGGTTTCTTTTGCTATCCACAGGGAGATCTAGAAGCAGTAGAAAACTATGACATGGCACAGTGGTGTGAAGGCCATCACCTAGTCTGTGGTTTGAGTCATGCTTGATGCTAGTGTGCTCCAGTAATTCAATTAGGATAAAAGAATCATGGATAGAAACGAGCACATCCGTTTCACTGAGAGACAGTCATGGATACGAGTTGCTGCCAAAGCTACTTGCTACTGGAATTACCAAACCACAAGAGCAAAGAAATGTAGTATAGCCTTCAGCTATGCACACACAGATAAAGTACCAGAATGCCTGCAGTCAGGGAAACAGGTGCTATTCTGCTATCTTTTTCTGATGATAAAGACATAGAGCACCAGGCTATTCAGCACAGCTCATTCAATCTCAATAACACCACATCCATAATCCACAAGAGTGGTGGGAACACAGGACAAAAGAATGCTGCAGGAAATTCTAACAAAGCAAATGAGGATGATCCTAAATCATTATTCCCCTTAAAGTCACAATGATTATGGAAGGACTTACATTATTACTATACTGTGACCTTCCCAGAGCAACGTTGCTTTTTTCCTGTGTACTTGATTGTGTCCACACTCCCTCCCTCAATCTGTATCTCAAGGTAATAAAAACTATCTTGACCATAAAGGAAAAGCCTTTTCTTACAGACACATTTACCTATTCATGAATGATAAAAAGCCAACATCCTCAGCAGTATTATAAGACCACCATTGCAACACTATTAAGAAAAGTGAAATCTTTTTCACTTAGAGTGATCATAGTACTATGCCAATACTGGCTGCACTTGAATGGCTCTGGAAAGACCCACTGCAATCTAATCCATGCCTCATCTATTTCATAGTTATCTGCAACTTCTGATATTGCATGGAAAATAAATTTGTAAACAGAAAACAAAATCCAGTTTTGTTTTTCTTATTTTCTGTTTGGGGTTTTTTTGGGGGGGATGGTGGTGGTAGGAATAGAAGCCATAAGAGGTCTATTGAGCTGGCAGCTCATCTAAACACATCTCAAAATAGCCTTTTCATTCCCATCATAGCCAGAATGTGATTACACAAGTATTCATTACTATATGATCTTCCATATCTCTTACCTAGCTCATCCATTTAACTGTTTTACTGACTCTACAGCACTATCCTAAATCAGCATACACAGTTATGTTTCCAAGACCCTAGTTCAGTATGGTGCTAAGACCATGCTTAACTTTAAGCATGAGGGTGCCTCTACTGAATAAGCTTTGCTACAGACCTAATAGTATTACTGAGTCAAGACTAGCATCTCAGTAATATTAACGCATTTCAAATGATAGTACAAGAACCCTATATTCTTATGAGAACTTTCACACCACTATGAAATACAGTTAAAGCATGTCAACCCTTACTATAAGTGTAAAACTGAATACAGGGATTAAAATGAGTGGAGACATTGTTGCGTGGAAGTAATTACTGAAATTCAGCCCAGAAACTATGACTAAGCTCCACACTTAAAAGAGGAGATATTTATTGCAAGTGTGTAAATATCTACCGAAGTTGGTAAATATTGGCTTTTTAATAGCTTTAACTCTATTTAAACATAAACATTTTCATCTGGATACTCCCACACTGAGAGAAGCTATTGCACAGATAGGAGCTTCTGTTCATAACTGATTTCTCATCACCCGTTTTAGGTGTCTGGGACATGGTCTTCTCATCTGCACCAGAGCAGGTGTAGTAGCTTATCATGTTGTTCCTGTTGCTGCCAGCTCTTTGCTAATTTGTACAATGATAAGCACCTATTTCTATTGCTCCTGGTAATCTTGTCATTTTCATGATGTCATCAGCACAAGTCAGAATAGAAAAGGTCAGTGGTACAATGATGTACTGTATATAAAATGAGCCATTAAAAAAAGAAAAATGGCTAGACATTTAAATGCCCAAGCTTGCCAAGGCACAGTAATAGCTATCCTGACCATCTCAGGATGTATTTATTATGTGATTCCCATCATAAGCAAATAACTTACACACACACTGTATTTTCTCCCAGTGGTACAGTGTGTACAGCGCAAGGGAGCCCAGCTACACCCAGATAGACCAGTGGAGTGTGGATAAATGTACTTGTAGTGACAGCCGCTATGCATTTTTACTGAATCTTTTGAGTGCTCCTTGTTCTGCCTTTTAATTTCTCTGGTCTCTGTACTATAGAAATATATATTTAAATATACTGCATAGATTTTTACCACTTCTATGTAAAAGAGAGTCACCAAAAGCAGTATAACAATATCTTCGGATGCCAGAAATGAAACAGGAAATAAAGTCCAAATTCAGACAAAACACAATGTCATCAAAACCTTTGCAATCAAGTTATTATATTTACACATACAGGGAGGGAGAGACATGGAGAAAGACAAGAAGCCGGAGTGAGAGTCTCCCACTAGGTGATCAGTGCTCCTGCCCAGCCTGCAGACAGACCTTGTGGGTAGACACTACTTGAAGAGCCGTCTATTCCTCATATATTGGTCTATTATCAATGAAAGCAAAGCTGGAGAAAAAGTGATGGCAGGTCCTCATTTCAGGAGGCAACCAGCTCAGGACTTTTGCTAAAAGTGGAAAATCATGGACCGAAGTAGGCAACCTGAAAGGTTGCTGTATCCTTGGCTGCAGGGGCAAGATCCACAGCTCAGCAGATCACAAACATTATGTGCAGAACAAGAGAAACAGCTCTTTGTCAGATCTTACATGTTGTTTAGGAACAAAGCTCAAGAAATTTCTATTACTCACTACTTTTCCTTATCCTTTTCTCCAGCCTCCATCTTTAGAATTATGACTCACAGCCTTTCATCTACTTTCAGAACACATCACCCTGCTCCACTTAGCCTGCAGCTCTTTCCAAACGCACAGAATCAGTTGGATTTGACCTGCTCAGCATATACAGGCATACTATCAGCATCTTAAATTTGTGATAGTCACAGTACTTTGTGAATTTTCATGACCATTGCTTATAAAACTAGTGATAAGTCCAACGTGGGATTTAATTGTCCTCAGGCAAATATTAGACTCACTGATTCATTGCTACATTTCTATAACATGCTTTTGATGAAATTAGTAAGTGAAAGCGTGAAAAGCACAATGCTGTTCTATGCTAGAACAAAGGAATGACCAGCAATATGCTGTGGGTAAGAGTGAACAGACACTTGCTCTCATGGCTAATGGTATCACAGTAAGACAGCAAATAGTACTGTCTGAAGACTACATTTTATTGCTTTCCTTATTTATCAGTGATCTTTTACCACAGATCAGCACTGGGGTGATAAAATGCACAGATGATTAAATTGGTAGAGACTAGGGAAGGCTGTGAGGTTGAGAGGAACTTAACTAAACTAAGAGATACACAACAGCAGCTGAAATTCAGCGCTGACCAATGGGAAGTAACACAGGCAGAAAAGGATATTCCAGGCTTCTCATCATTTAACTCCCATCACTTAGAAGAGGAGCTTGGGCATTATCAGTGTGAATTCAGTACTGACAAGCTGACTTAGGATAAGAAAAGCTAAGGGACTTCCTCCACATGGGCTTTTTATCACATGTTCCACTGAAACTCTACGGGTTTTTTTTTTATATTCTCCACGTCAGGTATTGGCAAATGCAGCCACCGGTTCCTTTCAGCAATAAACTCTGTATTCTTGAAGTTATATATAGCCAGTTTCATATCACCATTTGTATTGCATATCTATAATTTACTGCTTTCTATTTAAAATGTGGGGAAGTCGTGATTTTTATGAAGACTATACCGTCAGTCTATTTGTATTGTATTTTTAGAGACATCGTATTGACTGAAAGAGAATTGGCTAACCTGAGATGTAAACAATGACTGGCATTGGCCTTAACCCATGTGGTTAATATCACTGATTTGTCACGCTGAGTGATGTGAAAAGAGGAACGATTGGTTGTTGATTATTGAGCAGCTCAACACAGGGTACATTTGGCATGTCAGATGAGAGGCTATTCTAATGAGCTAGAGCTGCTGCCAATTACTTAAGAGCCGGTGTCTTCTCTACAAGCTATTTTGTACATCTTCAGGATGTTTAACTAAATTCTAGCTCAGTAACAGATTCAAGAATCCATGCATATATATTCCTTTAACATCATCTCACGTGCACCTGCCTGCTAATGGAGCCCTTCATTCTCTGGTGATGACTAATTAACATATAGCACAGCAGTCAGTTTAAGAGATGTTATGTTCTTTGTATAGGCTGACAGATTTGTATAATTGAAACATCCCCTTGTACTTTTTAGTTATTTATAGGATTCAAGAAAGGAAATTTTATCACCCTTGAAAATTGTTAGAAGAATTAACTCTGGGAGGAGACATCTCTGATTGTGTGTGGCTCATTATAACAACACTCTTTTCTTTCAGGTCAAAACTGTAGGCATTAGAGAAAGTAATGATAACCAGTAAGGTATAAATATTATATCCCTGACTGTGTATCAGTACTGAGCATGGTGATCATAAATATCTCTAGTCCAGTATCAGAAAAAACTCCAGCTTTATTTCTTTCCTCTTTTTTTTTTTTTCCCTGTAGCACAGACAATATGCATGCTCAGATCTTCTGCAGACCTGTCTTGAATCAAAAAATTACTCTGACCAGGCTCATTCAGCTGCTCAACTCCCTCTGCTTAGAGCATACATGAGGATGTCTGATTCTGAGATGCAAATAGATGGTCCAAAAGACTGGGACTAACACCATTACCCTCAAGTATTTCTTGTTGCTGCTGATCAGGAATTATTTTAACTGTCAATTAACAACTAGTTAGCACATTTCCACTTAAAATATAATTAAGTAATTTAAAACTGTATCCAAGTTATTCTAGAATTTCTAGATCATCTAGTCTGCTCATATGAACATGGGTCTCTTGGTGGTAACAGCCTACATTATGTGCGCAGGTAACAATAAAAGAAAGTGTTTTCCATTTTCCCATGCAGTTTTGTTAGGTCAAAATAGTAGCTTATATTAGTTGCCATGGTGTGTTAGTAATATTAAAAAAGCAAAATCACATGATGATGTATTTTTGACAAAAAAGCTTAATGAGAAACTATAAATAACCTTATATTGATGTTCTTATACCTCTTCTAACAATGGGGCTGTGACTTTTGTTTAAAATAGATATTTAAAGTTTTTACTATTTATTTAGATCTGCGTTTAACAGCATCAAGATACTTGTCCTGGAAACTCTAGGAGTTCCTTTCTTTGTAGTTTTACTATACTATCTAGAAAGTCATAACAAACAAACAAAAAGTCTTCATTTGCAATATTTTGTATCTGAAGTTCTTACAGTACCTACAGTTTCCACTTAAAGGGATCTTTATAAAATCTGACTGTAAATTGAATATTGTATAAACGTGAGCTTTTGTGAATTTGATAGGTCTAGATAGGCTCTGTGACCATGAAATTAAGGGTACTTCTGTATTATGTCTGCTCTGGGCACGTGTGCAAAAGCACATGCTGCGTGCTAACTGCACAAAAATACATATTGACTGCTTCCCTCCTTTGATGAAAACAAACATGTATTACAACTGAAAACCTGAGTCAAACCTCACTGTAAAAGCAAGTTATTTTTAGTTATATGTATTTTTAGATATGATTATTTTGGGGTATCAGAATGAATCATTTTCTTCTATTTTTCCTCTAGATACGTAGGATATGAAAGGCTCTTTTAAAAAGTGTGTTTGTAATCATTTGTTTGGGGTTCTTCGGTTGAAGCACCTTTATATTTTTCCTGATGAAATATTTGCTGCCTCCAATCACCTGGGGAACATTGCCTTGATGAAGCCACTGAAATATGCTCCATCAGTCTCAGAGGGTTTTCCTAGCCTACTTTTCACCCTCTTCTTGCCAATTAAGCTGCCACATTATGTATGATAGTGAGGGTCACTTGTTTTTCCCCAAGTATTATTCTGAATTAGTGAGGATGACAGAAGCATACCGGTCTAGTGAATAATTAGAGTGGATCTTCAAGTTCTAAACCCCAATCTTGCACTGCCACATGATAACTTTTTAACCTCAGCTCCTGTCTTCTAGCAGGCTACATGCATTCTTGCCAAGAAAGCCTGCTGTGTTAGTCTGTGCTGCGTGTCTACATTTTGTACCAAAAATCTACCAGATAACTAAAGAGATGATGTTGAAAAGTATTAAATATTTGAAGTAAATAAATATGCAATGTAGGGCTTTACTTTCACGGAGTAAAACACAACGTTGATATAGGACCACATAGCATTAGTTATACTGTATTTGACAAACACTTACAGACAATTCTTCAGGTTTTGTATTTGCATATACCAGTTTATAAACACAGTAAAAAAAAGCAATTCTCAATGCTTTAAATCCAGTTAGTGCTATTCTAATAATCCTAAAGCAATAGTCTCCACTGTGCTCAATGAGAGTTTTATCCTGATGGCGATTGTTCTATTTACTGTTTTATTTTTTTAAATTAACCGGCCCCGAATTTCTGTACAGTTTTGCCATGGCACAACCTCAGAATAAACAGGAAGCACAGAATGGAGCAGGAGAAGGATTTAGTAGTTTCCTGCAATGACAAACATTCATGAGTCTAAAACAGCATTTCCAAAAGGGAAACAAGTATTTTAAATGCTCAGGATTAATCCACTGCCCAAGACACTTAACAAAAAGACTTTAAAGGAAGTGTTTAGTGAAAGAGCAGAGATACTTCAGCTTGGCTAGCTTCCCTCACATAACTATTAACAAATTTTACTACAGTGGTCATCACCAGAAACAATGGAGAAAACTACACAGTAATGAAGGGCTGAGTAGTGACCTTTCTCCCTCCTTGCTCTCATCTTTCAAATTGGGCAATGATGCATCTTGTGACCAAACTCTATAATTGAGCTCTAATTCTGTCTAGAGTGTGAGAAGCAGAAGATTTGCAACATAAATCAAACATCTAAACCCAAAATAAATAAGATTAGCCTTCAGGAAGTACTGAAGTCTAGTTATCTTTTTAATTTAAAATGTAGACACATGATTTTATAACTTCCCCCAATCTCACCCTATTCTTTGTTACACTCCCTTAACTCAAGGTAAGTTCTTTTGGAACTGTTAATTAGTCTTGGTTTACACAGCTCTGGCATAATAGGATTCCTTATACTGAGAGGGACACTGGACTCATTTCAAATATAAGTAAATATCTGTAATTTAATGGAGTTATTCCTCTGAAGCGGGTACAGCCTGTGATTTGTTAATCGAGACAGGCATCACGTGCTAAGGCAGAGGACTGCAGGTTCCACTTGTCTTATACCTTGGGTCACCTTGATCTTCTAGCTACAAGAAAACACCTTCTTATCAGCTGTACTGGAAATAGTAGTTATTTGCACAAATGTTTTGAAAGTGGAGAACAGATGTCCCACTTTACAGAGAGATGCTGGTCAGCTGACAGCAGAATTACAGCTTAGCCCATGGTCTATGCCTGTTTCAAGCTGCTGAGGGCTGCACTGAGTCACACAGCCCCAAATACATAGATGAAAAGATCCTCTCAGCCCTAATGGTATAAAATACCTTCATTATACCTGTTTTACTGAGTTCTCCCTTTCCCCTGGAATACGAATTTTTTTTTGACAGCATACTTCTAATAATGACATTTCAGTGTTGGTTTCTGTGTGGGAGTTTGCCTTCTCTACCTCAGATTTCAGCTGGCAGTTTTGGTTTTATTTGTTTGTCTCCCTCTTACTTCATACAATTTGAAAAAAATAAATATGGCACACATTGTGTGCACACAATACCTGAGTGCAGGCAAAAAAACCCCAAAACAAACCAAAGAAACTCACATCAATGTTCATATGCTGGTTTCTTTAAGACATTCCAAAATGGCATAGTAAGGGCAGTAGCGAGCAGGTAACTTGGATATAATGTTTATTTTAGAGTTAGTGATAAATCACTGTGAGATAATAATGGGAGCATATGTCTCCAACAGCTTTTCAGAAAAGGTGTTCTATTCTAAATGTAAACTAGTGGACCAAAGAGATAGTGAAGATTTATTTCCTCTTTCCTGGCAGAAATAGATTTCTTTCCTTAGCATATTAATGATGATACATTAAAAATGTTTACAAAATACCATCACTTGAAATTATGAAATGAATGTAATTAAATTTCCTACAAGCCCTTAGGGCTGTGAACACCAGCTTAAACATTAGTGAGACAGATTGCAAGCCCACATTCTAGTTGTTTCTCTCATGCTGGGGAGAAATGGAAGTAGTATTGCAACTGAGAGCCGTACCACCGCATGAAACGTAACGCAGGAACATGGCAGAGAAGAAAATTCCCAGCAATAGCTAGAACCAACCTGAAATCCCACCTGTGTGAACAGTACTGTCGACTTGTATGTCTGACCAACATGATCCGCAACCATATTTACTATCATCTATTTGATAAACATCTTACACTGAAAATTATTACACTGAAAATTACCTTGTGGGGGGAAAAAAACCCCACCAACAAACCCTGAAAGGGATCTCTGCCTGAAAAATAAGTTTTCTCAAGGAATGTCATCATCTTCTTGGCAATCCGTTGTCCCAGGGACAGAACCAAGCTTTTCCAGCAAGGCTGTGTGACTAGACTAAAAAGTATCCGTATTTGCAGACTCTAGAGTCACTACTCTCTTGTTGCTCCTCTGGGTGCTCATTGTCACCAGTGTCTGACCCAGCTTCTCTACAAGCTGATATTCTTTTGGGTGACTGGTTCCCTCAAAGTGACTTTTCTCTGTGCTAGACTATAAGGAGATCCTCTATCCACTGCTTGTCAGACATGACTGCTCGTTAGCCACAGCTATAAATAATGGAAACAGCAAAGTGCTCCAGTCGCCAAAGAATGGAAGGTAGAAAAAGTCAGCAGATGAGATGGGAATATGGATGAATGTTTTCAAAACAAGACTTAACTATTAATACCTTATTTTAAATCAGCTCCATCACTTACAAAACAAAATCCTCCCAGCTCCTCTATAGCTTTGAGGAAGAGTAGGATTATCCATGTTAAAAACTCCTATCAGCCCTGGCAGAGCAGGTCACCAGGTGAGAGAGAGGAAACAGACCTCCAGTGGCCTTCTTGATTTTATGTTTTCAGGATTTCCAGACCTGTCTGCACCCAGACAGCATAAGGCCTTTGTGTCTTGTAGATGATGTTGAGTGGTAAGGGGAGAGCATCCTTCCTACTTCATGACAGCTCATGACTCTGGACTTTTGACCATTGCAGTACCCCTCAGATCTAGAAGCCTGATTGAGGCCATATGCCTTCTGTTCAATTTGGGTGTCTCAATTGTAGGCTCAGACGCTAAAAATTCATGAAAATCAGGAGAGAGAAACTGTACATGATGTATCTATTTCTGTACACATTAGAGAGAGTCTCATTGACTGCACCAAATTTTTCTTTTGACTCTTACAGTGTTTGATGTTTTAATCAGAGAAACATCTGGCACAAACAGCAGTCCCTATGCTGCTTAATTTGTTAGATAGGATTACTTCTGTCCTTTTTCTTTCAGTTCTCACTTGAGCATCTATTATTGGCCACTGTCAGAGATAGGTTACTGAATTTAACAGTCATTCATTTAGCAGCTCCTTGGGTTTTTTACTTTCCTTCAGCTCCCACACAGAATACTTTGGAGAGTATCCTTACAAAGGAAAGCTATGAAACATTGTTTGAGTTCATCTTAAAACAAAGAAAATAATTTTAAACTTGTGTGTATGTATTTATACAAACATGCTGATAATAATTTCTCATTTTTTTCCATTTTGACAACCATACAGATTCTAAACGTGTTAGATAAACACGCAGTTGGAGTCAAAAGATCTGTAAAAAGGAGGGCAGGGCGTGCCACAAGCAGAAAGACCCAAGTTCAAAATTGAGTGCTTTTGTTTGCTATATGTTTAGTGTATTCTTCTTTTGTGTTTTCTTTGTGCTCTCATGTATAAATTGATGAAAATAAAGCTTATCAACCTGTGCCTCAGAGGTATCTTGCAGCTTAAACAACTATGAGTCTTGATCTTTGCAAAGGTTTGCTTAGAGAAAAGTGCTCTGCATTTCCAAAGAATGTTTTGAAAGTGTCCAAAATTAATTGAGGTTTAACCTCTCTTTTTCAGCTTCCTTATTTAAGTGTACAGTATAAAGGCAATTTTCAAGCTGAATACATTAACACCACCAAACTGTAACTCTGTAAAACCCCTATGGCAATGATTCCTTCATTAAGGAACTTGTCCCATTTCTTGGGAAACACTCATCCAGTGCACTTGGGGTTCTGTGTAAAAATTATGCAAGATACCGTAATGAAAGACTCTGTAACATAGAGCATGTCCCAAAAGGGTCAAATTTGAATATTAATACATTATCAGTAATAAGTTCTAACTCTATAAAATCCCTACGGCAATGATTCCCTACTCAGTTTGGGAGGTGAGCATCAAGCAGGCTAGCATGGACTCACATAGTGAACAGAATAAAAGCAAGAATAAAAGCCACACTGAAAAGTTGTCTCGGTTCTTGGCAACCATCCAACCAGTGAAATTTAGGGTTTGTGTAAAAGGTACTTAAGAAAACATAATTAAATGTAATACAGTGGATGATTCTATTACATGATACAGGCTGAAAAAGGATCAAATTTACAGTACATCCTCAGCTTCCAATTTCATACATGAACTTCATGTATATATGAGCAGCTAAGTATTGCAGGCAAACTCTCTGAACACGAAGGGTATAGATACCTGCATAGCAGTTTCATCAAGTACAATAGGCTTTTCTATGTCCATATGCACCAAGAAGAAAGTATCTTCCACGCATTTGGGAAGAGGTTGCAAGTACCCTTTCTTCCCTCAGGCTTCAGGGGTTGTGCCCTGGGCTGCCTTCTCCTTTGGCAGGTATCACCCACAGACACCAATGAAGCAGTGCCCTGACCCTAAACTGTGACAGCACCTTGGTGTTTGACATTGCGTTTTGTCCAAGCCTGGATTCTAAAATAGATCTCCTTGGGTACTTAACTGCTTCCCAAGCATGGCCTGCCGGTGTCTTCACCAGGCACAACCTGACACCCATTCACACAGACTAAACTGTAGAAGCAACCAGAGAACAGCAATCAAAGGAAGGGTGTGCATGTGACAAATTGAACAGCCATCTCCTCCTAGCTAATGAAAAGGTGAGTCTATTTGAGTTAAAGACCATACCTGATGTCCGACCTTCTCTGTAACCAGAGGGTGTTTTTTTTTTAAAAAATTTGTGACAACTGCTGAGATACAGAAGATGCAAAACAGGTTCTACATCCACCATGACAACATAGTTCCCATCTGAAATTGAATTTGCTACTGCAAAGCAAAGCATCCAAACAGAAGCACTGAATTTCACGTGAACAGTTGTATGCTATGTCAGTATTACAGTTTCTGTACTCAAGGTGCTACTACGGACAGCCTGAAGACAAGAGCTGAATATTTCCCTAGACTGAGTCCACAGACAAATCAGTGGACCTGAAAAGCTCTCTCAGAACCTGTGTCACCAGTTACCTTATGTTACTCCGCTTGGATTCCTAAGAAGTCCTATCAGCACACATCAGGGGGCTGATCCAGCTCAGCAGTGAAGTCCAGAATTTAGTTGCTTCAGGCTACTTATCATCACCTTCCTGAAATGTTTTTACACTTAATTAGAGGCTGCATCAAAACCTGAAGCTTTTTTTTTTTTTACTGAGAGCAACTGTCATTTTACTGAGATCAAGTCTCAAAGGGTTCTTTCAGCACAGACACTTGCCACAACACTCCAAAAGGGACAGCTTTTTCTTCATAATGAATGTATCACCCTACAGCTAGTGAAGACAGAGGTATATTAACACCAATATTTGAAGGATTCCTCATGTAAACAGCAAAACTACAGAGTAAGGGAGTCGCTTTGCTGCTTTATCAATTCAGTGTTCCCCTTTGACAATTGCTTAAAATCCGTCTTGTTTTCTGTACTATTGTGGACAGCAGGAGCACTAAATGCTATTAACAGTAGCACTACAGTTAGTTTCTGTTACTTCAATAGTACCTCATCCTCCTTTATTCTCTTAAAAGACACATTAGGTTGAGTATATTTCTATTATACGGCTAATCTCAGTGTGACTATAGGATACTAAAAATAACAGAAAAGAGTATCAGATTGCTAGAAACTAAAAACCAAAAAACCCCAACCCTTACCAGTCTCAGTCCTTAGGAATCAAAGCATTTTCAGACTCCAGCAGTTGTGTTCAGTACACTTCGGAACACTTCCCAGACATCTGAGACGTGCACATTCTCTCCTGCAAACTCAGCACTGCAGAAACCGAGCAGGAAAAACTCAACATTACACTTCCTAATCACTGCTTTCATACCTTAAAGTGAGGAACAGTTACTCCACTCTAACTTCTCTTATATAAGCTTTTGGGCTACCATTAACCATCTGATCTTATTTCAAGGAGTAAATCAAGGTGCTGGGTCTGAATACAGGTGTCAGCTCGTAACCTATAATTAACAGGGTTCCTCCCAAGACCAGGTTTTACCTCCATCAAACTAGTAGAAAACCTCAATGCATCAGGTTTCAGAGAACGCTCTCAAATACCCACATTTGTCACCTGTACAAAGGCATGTGGCAAACTTTGTACAAGCCCTGAGTCCTAATCACACTAAAAACTACAATTAATATTCAAGTCTTAGTCTTCTTGCTCTATGCTGATAAGGTGATCTAGCTGGTTGGGCCAGGAGAAAGCCATGATGTTATGACCTTTGAGACAGGGCTGTAGAAACACTTTGTCTTACAGAGATTGGGCAAAGCTATTAGTTTAGCTTCTCCAACATAGAAAGAGATCCTCTTGAAGGAACACAAATTAAGCTGGTTTTAGATCAAACAACTCTTCATTCCTGGGTCAGGCTCTTTTGAGGGAAGTCAGGACACCCATTCAGGCCACCAGCACCAGACAGTGCACTTACCTCAGGTGACTGTTTCCTGCAATTTGTGTTTCCCTGGCCTTAATAATATTTCGGCTTTGGCAGCTGCAGAGTTTCAGGACTAAACCCTAAAACTGTATGAAATATCTAAGGTAGTTCAGTCTAGCACAGGCTGTCTCTTGTTGAAAGTTACTCCCTTTCCAGGACACATTCAGTCATCTCCTGTCCCCTCCAAGAAAGGCAAGTGGGCAGGTCTGGTCTAGGGCTCTCTGCAGCTCAGCTATTCTGAGTCTCCTCTGTTCTGCTTGGAAAGTTATGTTTATTTGTGCCTTGAAGTACCAGAAACTAGACATAACCTCTACCAAGTGAGCTGTGGAAGCACCAGGGAATAGTTATCTCCTGTTGAGTATGGAAATAGGCCATTTGGAGTAGAATAGCACAGTAGAAAATACTGAGAGCAGCTCATCTTAGAATAACCCTACCAGGGTGGTGAGGTGCTTTCCTGGGAAATATTTAATTCTTGCATGCCAACAAGGCAACCTAACTTAATCTCAAGTGAAAATTTTGTATCTGCTTGTCTGTAGGATTAACAAAAAAGTGGAGCTCCTCCTCCATTTTGTGAGTTTAAAATTAAAAGCATGGCCAGTCAGAAGTATCAGGGTACTTAAAAGCAACCTGCAAAGTGTTTCAGTTCACCTCAAAATGGTATTTTAAGAAAAAAAATTATTTATAAGAGCATAAAAAAGTACCCTATCCTAAGGGACAGACATGAACTACAGTTAGGGCACATCTATATCAAACTTTGAAGACTCCATACAGAGGGCCTCTATAAGCAGGCGTGTGTCTTTTCTGAACCTTTGGATATATATTTTTGATCAGAGTTGCATCTTTTTTTCATGTTGTGCTCCAGCGCTCTTCTGAGGCTACTCATGTACCATACTGGCTTGAAGTGGTACATCTGTTCCTTCATTATGTTCTGCTCAGGTCTTTAAATACCTGGAGCAAACCCCAGACTCCAGATTTCCCTGCTATTTTAATATAGCTGAACTATCTTTTCTCTACTTGGCAGTTACTGTTATTGCACAGGCTGTATAGTTGAAGATCGTAATTTTTTCTTTGTGCCCAATAAATGCACTGTTTCAATAGGTTAATGCTTGTATCCTGCAATTATTTCAAACAGGTGGGCACTCTGACACTTGCCATTAGCCAGTCTGCAACACACAAATGTATTGATCAAGTCAAAGATGCACTTCTGACTTGTGCTAATCAATGTATCAGTTCTCCAAGGGTTTTTACAGTGTAATGAACAGGAAATATATATATATCATCGCTAAGTTTCCCTCTCTTCAGGGAGCAACTGAGTGCACTTACAGAAGGGCTGATGTACTGATTCCCAGTAAAGTGAAATGACATCTCCAAATAAAATTTTAATCTAAAGTATGTATGTAAAGTTTTGAGGAAGACTGATGGGGAAACTTGCAAAGTTTGCAGAATTATAGTTCTTAATATACAGCTATGAAGCTACTGTACAATTGTACCTTTTATTGTGAGTTTTCCAAAGTTAACTAGAGCTAGACCTGCTTTTAGACCCCTCGAAGGAAGCCAAATGATACCACAGGAACTGTTTTTGATGAGGCATTAGCAGTTTCTGTTCCCACTAATCTGGAGCCAAGCGCATTCCTCAGTGTGTTCTTGGGCTTTTTGCTTTTGGAGATGATATTCTCAAACTCCATAGCAGTGGCTGATCTCTAATGTACCACGCTTCACTTTCAATCTTGGAGCTGCAGCTCTGTGTTAGTGGCATCAAGGAAGAGTAATGCATTTTCCATTAGTCCAATATTATTTACAAAAATGAAAACAGTCAGGAAGTCAAAGCTTGCTGAAGGCTGGCACTGTAAACCTATTGCATTCAAAGTTCTGTTTTTCATGTGGTGTTTGTGGAGCCACTCTCCACTGGATCTTTCATTGAATATTCAGAGAATAATATGACTCATCTAGAGTCGGTGGTATCATTTGGCATCTTCAGTAAAGTTTGTTGTGTTGTCTCTGATAAGAGGACTGATAAGGTGGCAGATAAAGGGCTTTAATAAGCTGCAGTTAGGATTCTAGGTCAGTGCAAACCAGTGTTGACCCCAGGGGAGGTCATGAAGAGCATATGAGGTTACCAGAGGTTTAGGTAGCACAGCAAAAATCGTGTAGAGGAAAAAAAATTCCTCTAAAAACTTTTGTTTACAGTGAACCAGTTTACTTGAAATAATTGACAAAAAGTACACTTTAATTGATCCCTACAGGTTTTACTGTATTCTCATAGTTATATTCTGCTCATAATGACAAGATGGGGATTCAATAACTCTCTCTCTTGCCTGGATCTCCAAGTGAATATACCAAATACGCATGTTTGGCTCTTCATGTCTCTGAATGAAAGATAACCAAACCAGACATTTTTATAAAGTCTTTTGATAGCTGAAAAATTACACAAGCTTTATGTAAAAACGTAACTGAACACTGTCACCAGCTGACCCATTTCTCATTGGCTGCTCTATTCAGGGGGAAAAACTCCTTCTGAGAGGCACAAAAGGAATTCTTAATCTCAAAATTCAATGTGTAATCCACTGGCACAGCGTGTGTCATATATTTTAATGCCCAGTGTACATACATACAAGTATACAACTGCAAGCAGCTAATGGGTTTACTCTTTTAATGGAGGAAGTCTTGGCTGCTAATCTGAAGGCCCTGGGTTCAAACCCTACCAATGACCCAACTTAAATTGTTGTTTTGTTAAGTAAAGACTTAAATATGATTGATATAATTTAAGCTATTTAATCTTCCATTATAGAATGATTAAGATTCATCCATCTGTTCTATAATCAAAGATGTTAATAAAGTTATGAAGCTAATAGTATAACAAGTGTTTTTGCTAATCCCAAGTTGTTGGGATAGTTCTCATCTGGGAGCAGTGAGGGACACAGCAGGAGGAACAGTCCCTCTCTATTAGGCGTGATTAGTATAACTTTAAGCTATAATTACTTGGATACATTCACACAGGGGACTCCTACCCAGCCATTAAGTATCCTTAAGAGGATGATCTTTTGTACCAAAAGGTCCAGCAGTTTTTCTGACTTTCTGACAGTTGAGAAGTTTACCTCCACCAAGTGCCTGAGGGTGACTCATGCGTACAAAGTGCTTCAGATGGACAGAGACCTTTTTTTTTTTTCTCACTAGTGGCTGACAACTGAAAAAACCCCATGATGTTATATCATCTTCCTAAGCTTGTTCCTTTAAGGGGACACCCAGCAGGTAAGTGACATAAGAGTTTTACTAAGCTGAAGGCACCTTGTGTAGCCTATTTCCTCCACAAGTGTCCTGGAGAATCACAAACTTCTCTGGCTGTTTGGCACTGCCATTTTTTATTTTATTTTTCAAATGAGCTAGAAAGAAACCAATGGAAAACACATGAAATATCAGGGGAATGTCTTCTGCCCTTGAGTCTGAAAACCACAGTGTACAATCACAGTGTTGTTGCACCATTCTTACGTGCCTGCCAGGAACAGCTCTGGGCAGTATGGGTCTGGCAGCTCATAAATATCTATCAATAAAAACAGTGTAACAGTGACACTTCATCCTTCCTAATGACAACATATTCTCCATCCCCAGTGCTGGTGTACTCCCTTCCTCAACCATTTCATGCTTGCAGATAGTTTGCCTAAGCATTCATGGAAAGTACACTGAGGTCTAGAAATCAGGAAAGTCCTTTTTTCTCTGCAAAGATATGCAAATAAAGGATCCAGAAGGTAAAACTAGCATCTCAAGAACTGCATTTGTGATACTGCGAGTCTGCAGAAAGTTAATACCAGAGTGTGCAAAGGAAAGAGTTTTGACTATGCTTTCTGGATACTGAGTTTCGTGGTCCATTTTGATTTCTGATACGAGCTGAAGATGCACCCAAGGAAAATGTGCTACTGCAGTTTAGCCAAACTGCTGAGTGAAGAAAACATCACTGGAGAGGGCTTTGAAGCCAGATATCTGATAACACAAATAATCATGTCACTGTAAGTGATCCACCTTAAAAATCACACATGTTCTCCACACACTGCTTCACTTTGGTGGAATGTTATTTAGAACTCAGGTTTCTGGTGAATTGGATGCATCTTTTTCTAATTTTCCATTTTCATTTTAGATTGGCCTGAAATTAATCCTTTTCTGTTTGGCATAATTTTTTCAACATAATCTTCTTTCTCTCTGTTTTTATTTCTTTGCTATATGCAAACCCAGTATCACGTATCTTTTTCAACCTTATTATTACTAGGCTAGACAACCCTTGTACACCTGGAGCATACCTATGTTCTGAAGTACAACAACATGCAGAAATCTAGAGGGAGTCCTGAGTATTTACATGTTTACTAGATCTATTGCATTAGTGGCTTGGATTTGTATGTGCTGGCTGATTAAAGGATGACGGTCTGAGGTGTCTGACGAAATTCCATGTCATACTCAGAGTTCTTTTTAATGTTGCAGTTAGTTTGTTAAACTTCAAACTTTTCTTTCCCCTAAATTCTGCCTATATAGTATTCTAGTGCCTTCCAAATTTGCATCAGCTGCAGAGTTCATTAACACATCTGTTTTGAGTCAAGGTAATCATGAAAACAGTTTTTCAACTCTTTAGATTTGATCAGCCTTTGAACTAGTACCCTCTTTTCAATAACTTTCCCATTCAGCTCAGCTAAGTATCTATTTTTTACTCATCTTGTTCTTTTGCCAAAGCTCTATTAACTAATATTTATGTGAGATGCTTCATCAAAACCTTAAATGAACTGCTAGTTAAATATATTTTACTCACAGTCCCACATTTGACTTTTCAGTCTTACTCCCTTCAAGGACCTCTGGTTTTCTTAGACCTGTATTACACTTCTTGTGTATTAGCAACTGGACCTGGAGGAAAATGAAAGGACAATAAAAACATGCTCAAAATAAAACTGAAGAAGTAAGGACTAACAATAAAGATAAGAAATAAAGACATGTAAGATATAAATATTAAATACAATGTCACCTAGAAACTTCTCCGGTGTCTTGCCAAGCCTGCTGCCCTCCGGCACCGTAAACAATCTGTTCACATCTTCGTAGTCTTTATTGTTTCAGTTTTTTCTTCAGTTTTCCAGAGAAAGACCTGAACAGAAACTGACTGAGGACTACAGTTAGTTTTGCCATCATATTTACTCCATAGTAAGATAACTTTCAAAGATAAAATATCTAATTTAGTTTTCCTTCTGAATAGTAAGCCTTATGGGTTTTTCCCTACTTACCTCCTTTCCTGTTGGCAACCTACATCCATTACTGCCACAAAGAATTTTATCTCGTGAAGAAAGAATCGACGCTCATGTCTTTACCTACAGAGGGAAATAAAAGTGGAATTTTTTCTATCCTTTTTTTCACCAACTGTGGAATCAGCAAACAGACCTTACTTTATTTTATCACAAAATCAAATATATTTAGAATTCTATACCTACACTTGTCTACATTTTAAGTGACTCTGGTAAATGTTTCTTGTTGGTATTTTTTTATATTTGAAAAGCATGTCTAAGTGACAAAGTTCCTGATACAACCATTAAAACGAAGCCTCTCTATCTGTAAGCAAGTAAAATCAGATGATTGCAGTATAAGCAAAATGTCAGCCACTTTCTCCTGCCCCACAATAAATTGCAAGTGCTCAGATTTGCACATGCCTCACAGAAACAAACATGCACAGGTTGAAGTCAATGCAATATAAAGAGAAGTATGTCACATAGTTCAGATTAAACAAAGATGCTGGCGTGCCACAGCATTGTCTCTATTACTTTAACTGCTATAGGAGGAAAAACACTTAAAAAGAAAAGGTGTTATATGTCAGAAAACTTCAACACTTTCCTGCTCCTCCTTTGCAAGCAGGTGGTTATGCCTAGGCGTCACTATTACTAGGTCCATACACAAAATCTGCCATAAATTGTCTCTGTAGTTAGATGTTGTCATTTCAGCAAAACTAAGATTTGTAGCACGCTACCTCAGGTCCAACTGAATCACTTTATCCTAGGAGAAATTGCTTGATACAAGAGTGTATCCTCATATCCTGTGTTCTGGATCACCATTGCTAAAGCTTTCTTAATGTCTTATCTATGTGGCTCATTGTCGAAATCATGAAATGTCAAGTGTTCTCTGAATCTCTGCACTGAGTTACAGTCTGGATTAGAGCCTTAATCCAGAAGAAGATAAGTCGCCTGACCGCTACACTGTTCAGACAGCGGGATATTGAGGCCTTTTGTTTCAGCTCTCCCATAAACATGAAAACAAAAGGAGCGGTTTATTCTGCAAAAGTCCTTGAATCCAAAGAGCTTTCCGCATGATCCCCGAGGTACATATCACACCTACTGCTTGCCATGATGTTCCAAAAGTTGTGTCCTTCAGCCCTAAAGATTTGAGCTGAGCTGAAGCAGTTAAGGCTCACAGTTCCTTTCAGTGTTTGTGAGTCAGACAAGGTGACAACTTAATATCTGCCCTAAAAAGCTAACTGTTTGGCCACAATGCCTATATATTGACAAACCAGAGTACTGTGGCCTCCTAAAGACCAAATCACACTCTTAACACAGATCAGAAATATTTTATTAGTTGTAAACTTCAGGTTCACAAACAGTTACTGGTAGATATTGGTATTACTAAACCTATTTTCATTTCTTCGTTTCATCTTTCAGCAGAAAGACTTTCCATTGCAGTGTGTTACAATATGGGAAATAAAAATAATTCCTCTGTCAACACAGATGCATAAATATGTCAGAACTATTTTGAACAGGAAAAATTGCTAAGCAGTTCACATTATAAAAAATAAATATTGGACCAAAACACTGAATGCTTTGCAGAGTTTTCATTTTATTTCACAAAAGAGATTAACTGGATTCAAGGTGGGCTTGCAGACAGGCTATTGTAAATTGGACCAGAAATCATCAGCCACCTACAGTCTGAATTTGACCCCATTATATTAAACAAAGAGCCCTGAGAAATAATTGAGCTGGGAGCTGCACAACAGCCTAAACCCCTGCTGGCTGACAGTGTCCAGCAGAGAACAAATGAACCCACTACTAATGGTAGTCAACAGCTTCTTCAGAGGACTGAACTTATCAACCTCTCTAAGAAAAAACAATACTCTGCCTGGTCCTTAAACAACCAACACGATGTAGAAAACTGACCAAATTCTCAGCCACTGTAGATTGTTAAAGCTCTTCTGAAATAAAAAGATCAATGAGAATTTAGATCAAGATCTTGTCAACTTCTCCTTGCCGAACGGAGCGTGTGAAAAGAGTAACAAATAAGCTCTAACATTTATTCAAAGCAGAGGACCCTGCTTATTCATGTAGGCATTATAGATGGCATGATCTCTCAGCAGTCTGGGTGCAAAGCCAGTCCCCAGAAGCACTGATGTACTATTATCATACGTTATCATGCACACGGGTTGACCGAACAGGTGTGCTCCTCCCCAGGTGAACATGGTAAGTCTCTAATGTGCCAATAGCTCATCAGAAAACACTGTCACGGGCTCTAAATTCAGTTCTTCCCCAGTGAAAGCAACTGTCTGAGCAATGGAAGAAAGACCAGGTTTTTTTCACTTTTGCATTTTTAAGAGAGAGAAGCATTAAGTAGCTCCTGCTCTAGAGTAAATTGTGTGGATCCACTGCTATGTGTTTTGCAGGCATAAAAAGGAGTACTGTGAATCTACAAATACAAAAATGTTGATGGCTTTCTGGCAGTGGTCACTGCTATCAGCTATGGCTGGTGACATTCATGCTGCAAGTTAATGGGATAAAAACAAGCTTCCTACCTAAATGAGTTGAGATACAAAGCCCAGCTGCTATGCAGAGAAAAGAGAATTAAATAAACCATGCCACACTTAAAATCCTCAGCATACTGTGATTTCTCTCTAAATGTGACCCCTTTCAAAAAAGTGCTTCCATTCTTTTGCAGAAGTCGAAAGAGCAGGTGATTAAATCAGAACCTGAAGGTGCTGCCCAGTGCCATGCCTGATCCTGCCACTCCTGTGGTGCTCAGGCAGTTGCACCTGGGGCAGGATGGATGCAGACCCTGTGTGAAACTGCTCTCTGCTGAGCTGTTGGCTCAAAAAGGGGCAAATCCATCTGTCTAGTCAGATGCCATGGAGGGGAGAAGGTCCTCCTTTCTCACCCAGAGCAGTTTCAAGCTTCACTCGTTCCTCCACAGGGCCTTGAGCGGTAGCGCTTGTCCTCGGCAGGGTTCATATGGGGGTTGTGGGTGGGCAGCATGGAAATTTTAGCTAATCTGTAAAAAGAGCTTGTACGTGCTGCAAGAGTCTTGCATTTTGTGAGGAACTCCTTTTCTTTCAAGTTTAATGGTGAATTTTTTTTTCCTTGACAAATTAATCAGTTAAGGTCTTCTCAGATTCTTCTAAATGCCCTTCTGAGTACAGGAACTTAAAGTGTAGGTCTGAATTTCAGCACAGTCCAATGTGGAGACAGTATATCATCTGCAGCATGCACATAGGGTACACTGATAATTCTGGTACCACGTAGCAGGTCAGTCTGATTAGGACTCTTTTGCCATACACAGTGTTTTGTCTTTTTTCTGCAACTGATCAAGGAATCTTGGAATTAATTATATCTCTTGATGCACTCAGACAGCTTGTGGAATAAGTGGTAAGATATTAGAGACATTGAAGCTGTTCATTGGATTTCATCTCTGTAACCTCAGCTCCAATTTAATGTTGTATTTTCTACCCTACTGAAGATTAATTAATGCACCAGTTAGCAAGACATCTCACCTTCTCTCATTTGTGAAGAGTGTAAGTCAGGAGAAATGTAACTCAGGTATTACTCTGGCTTTGTACATGACCAGTGAAAATTCAGTTAAAGATTTAACCGTTAAATATATTTAGCACTACAGCACTCTTTCCTTAAAACCAACTCCAGGGTCAAGTCAAGCATGATTATGTCGCAGGTGAAGGAATATAACTAATGTTTAAATTTGGTTTTCAGTTGTCTCCACAGATGCCCTCAGCTCCAACTCCCAGTATCAGAGTTTTCTGGATTTACCCTTGTGCTGGGGAGCTGATGTTAAATTTTTAGAATTCTAATACTTTTTTTTTTTTTTTTTTTTTAAACAGATCAGGGCTTTGTAGGAATTACAGCCTTACTGTTGGCAGGAGCATCACAGAACTGATTTTGCAGTTACAGCATGCAAGTCTCTCCAGTCCCTGCTGGCTCTGTGGTAGTCTGATGATACAGGAAAGGGTGCACAAGCAGCTCTGAGTTACAGCGTACCAAGGTATCCTGTTCAAAGATACCTCTACTCTAGACCCTTCAACTGTCTAAATAAGACAAGGTACACAGAGAACTTAATGACACTCCATGTTCCGGTAGCTCTGCCATGAAGAGGCTCCAGCACAAGGTGACCAGCTGGCAGCAGGTTCATGTTTGTGCCAGAAATACAATTCTGGCAGTGAAAGGAAGCACAACAACTTGAAAACATAATGAGGTAGAGATACAGGAAAGTAATGCAGTATAGACTCACTCTTCAGCTTAATAATGACATGTTTAAGAGGCTTTAGTGTGCTGCAGAGTAACTTCTTTGAAAAGTTAGTGATCAGAAGAATATTCATTTCAATTTCTCAGACACTCAGCCAAGCGTATTTGCCTGTCCATTTACAGAAGTCTATAACAGTTGCAAAAGTACCTCAAACGCAGCTGAAGTTTAAGACAGTCTTGGCTAACGTGTTTAAGTCCAGTAAAGTCAAGCACTAGCCGCATACAGAAAGGTTCAGAAAGATGTTAGTTATATGCCAGACAAAGCTAAGTCTGCATCACAGCTTCCCCAGTGATCCTTTCCTTGTTCCCAAGAGTACAGCTAGCTTACCACAATTATACATAATACAAAGAGACGTTTCCAGAACTGTGCTTCCTTATATGCTGAAACCTGCCCCAGCTTTGGTGAGCACTTGTTTTGCCAATGAAACACTTACTCATCCCTATGATCACCGTAGTTCTTTGCATTACTGCTAATATTATCATTACTTCTTGTAGTGCTCACTAACTTTGCTGTCCTGTATAACGGCATCAACATTCCCATCTTTGGTGTCTGAAATACAGTACTTACACAATCTTTTCACAATTTGGACACCAGTGATTTTTTTCCAAGAAGCACTTGTCCCAGGATGGCCAAAAGTGGCTTCTCAATTTATGTCATTAGTTAACAGATTTTTCCAGTGGATTTTTCACCCCAGGATCCAATCTCTGCATTGCTTCTCCATACAGAGAAACAGTCCTAAAGACTGCTTACACCACCATCAAGAACCCATAGCAGTTGTCTCCAGGAATACTCTGAAGACTAGTATTTGTTTTCTTAAGTTTCTTCAAGTTTCCTTCAGTTATGCACCCTAGAAATGCATCCAAGTGCAAGCATCACTGTCTGCTTTAGAAGGGCACCAGGTTGCCTGTTACAGACAACATGCAACAAGTCTTGCATTAATTCAGACATCCATCCCTTATCTTGACATCTGAAAATGGCACCTTCTGGCAGCTTCCCTTTTGGTATTGTCTTTCTTTTAAGGATGATGTATAGTGGCAATTTTGCTTTATCTGCTAAGACCACCAGCAAAGTGGCAATCCTGTTTTTTCATTGGCAGTATTTTTGATAAGTGATTTGGGCTTTTTTTATTGCATGGTAATATGATGTCTGAAAAGTCTAAAGAAAAAAAAGGGATGTTTGATTTGTGTTGCCTGTGAGCATTAGTAAACATTTGTGAATTTTATATATTGCTGCATAGTGTTGAAATTTTACTGTATTTTTCACATAGTCAAAACTGACTTTATCCCCGTGTTGGCTGGTCACATCTTGACCCTGAGAATCGCATCGTTTATATGTGCCAAAAAGCGCTGGTTTTGACTTTTGGTTCAGCTAGATCTGCAGCTGTGAAGAAATTTTTACTTGTGATGGAATCCCAAAAGGACTCCTTTCTAAAACTAACAAGAAATTTTGTTTAAAATTTCCTAATCTGAGTAACTCATCCTGAATTGCAATATTAATGGAATATTTTTTCTTTCTATGAAAGCTATAGAAAGACATAGTCAGGGATCTACTGAGAGGTTTTCATATTTTTTTATACCATAATACATAAGGTGTCCAAAGTAGCTTCAAAAGCCAGTAATCTACTACTGAAAGTATTCAGTAGCAATGGTAGTCAAGATATTTTAGACTAGAGAGGAAATTATATATATATATGTATTATTTAATTGAAAGTATATTGTACATAAAGCAGCGGTAAGCAAGCAGTAGAAAGAGTTCATTCTGTCTTCAACTTTGAAGGAGTCAGTGGTTCAAAGCAGCTGCTTTGGCTGCTTTTGTTTGTCATCTCTAAGAGGAGGAGCAGGAGAGTAGCAGCTCTCAGGGCTTCCCCTCCCTGGGGTAACTAGTGGAGCCTAATTAAGCAACATCGCTAGTGAATGGCTATACTGCTGCAGCAGCTAAGGAAGATGCCTGTCACTGCTTATCATCTTAATAATGCACCTTCTTATTTCATCTCTTCTAACATCTGCCTATTACTGCAAATCTATGTTTTCAAATTAAAACAAGCAAAAAAACAAAACAAAAGAACAAACAATATCTGGTAACATAAAATCACATCTAATAATGAAATTGATAAAGCATTTGATTTTCCTAGTACTGACATCCTTAAAACTTCTCCCTCAGTACCCAGAGTCCTGGTGTATTTCTTCACAACGCTAAGAGATAAGAAGACTAACGTGTCTTCCCCCTTGAATGATATATCCCAGTTTAGGAGATGGTAACACAGTGAACCACGTGGAAGACCTCTCTCTTCTGGTGACCAACATAGCTCGTGAACACTTTCTGGTGTGAACAAATTAGTGGGGAAAGTACAGGAGTCTGTAACTTGTTGGAATTACAGGAGTCTGTAGCTCTTAATCTTGCACCATGTGAAAGTCATTCAGCTGCCTTGCTTTCAGAGACACCTATTTTGTGCTATTACACAAAGCGACACTAAACACATGTAGTAGAAGAGTGGGATTGCACTGTGCTCTGTGAAGCTCTGTGGGCACAGCAATGCTTTGGGCAATAAACAGCCTTTCTGGACACATCTGAAGTGTGCTATGAAAGCAGAGTGCATACCAGAAGGTAAGATAGTTAAATATGTCTGTCTGTGTGCGTGCCTGGGGGTTTCCTGAGATGTATGTCTGGTAATGCACGGTGGGAGAGGTGCTGCTCTGGCCTATGGCACACAGACACAATTGATTTGGAGCAGGCCCACAGATCTGTCCTTGCAGTGCTAAAGCACCCGCTCTGTGCACTAGGACACCACAGGCTTTTACTGGTGACAACCCACCACATCTTTGTTTCTTCCACCTTCTTCATTCTCCCTGTTGTAAATGCAAGGTATCTTCAGGTACCTTGCTCATTAGTCAAAGATGAGCAAAAGGCTTTCCTTAATGAAAGAGTGCCAACAAAAACACAGGCAGCTGGCAGTCTTACCCAGCCCATGTCTCTTGTTAGCCTGTCTACTCTGTTGCTAATGCAAACAAAGCAAAAGCAGTTTGAACACTTAGGGTATGCTGAAAACGGCACCATGGAAGTGATACAAAAAGATTTTTCCTTGTCAGTGGATCAGAGAGGAGCTTTGGATTTTATATCCCTAAAGGTTGGGAAATTATCCTTCCATATTTATATATAATGGTAGATGCTGATCTACAGACATTGATGAGTTTAAGCTTTTGATAAAAGAAGCTTTTACCTGCCATCATCACATGTTGTTATGGCACGTGGTCTTCTGGTCTGCAGTGTCCTCCTTGAGCTGAAGCAGAAAAGTGATTTTAATTCTTCCTTTTCCTAAAGAAAAAAAAACAAAACAAAACAACACAAAACCAAACCAAACAAAAAATAACCACAAGCCCCCACAGCCCTACATCTTTGCCCTTCCACAGCCTGACATCTCCTTTGCTTCTTGCTTTGGTGCAAGGCTGACTGATGATATTTTCCTCCCCAGGCTAAAAGTATTGATACAGTTTCACCCAAGAGTCTCAGCCAATGTTTTTCATAGCAATGCAAAGAGAGAAACGCTAGTTACAGACACCAAAGTAGAAATCTGTCTTTGGTCATCACATTATGTAGTCCATGTTTCTTTGTCCATAGCTTCATCCTTCAGGTCTATTACTCCCTGGGGATTTTTCAGAGCTTACCTCTCTGAGATTGTTCTACCAGACGTTTTTGTACAGTGCCTTTCACAAGAATTTGAGACCCAAAAGACACTACTTAAAATCTGAACTACTTTTTTTTTTTTTTTGGACCAGTAGGAGTGACTCTGCCAGAAAAATAACCTTGATAATTTTTTATTTTTTTTATCTTCCTGGCTTTTCATTTCAGTAAAGAACTGGGAAAACCTGAAATGCCTGAGTTTTCCACACAATGGAAATTCTGGCTCCCCACTGACACTCTAAATGAGATTGAGACTCACCTTCCTACCAGCAAAGCAGTTTCTGATTTTTTTCTATTTTTCTCTTTCTGTCATTTTGTATCACTTAGAAGCTGATAATAATCAGAAGGTATACGCATTAGGTATGAGCACACCTGCCTTTTTCAAAAGTTCCGTGTTGTGGTATGGATCCAGACTTTGCATCTGAGGCCAACAGCTAGTGGATGTGAGAGGGTTTTGGAAAATAAAGCTCTGCCATCATGATGAACATCAAATTAGACTATCCTGGAAGTTGTAACAGCAATGACTTCCGCTCATTTAGAGACATGAGGTTCTCAAGTATAGACAGAAGCCCACATTGGAGGAAGCCATCCAGCCCTACTAGAGCTGAGTAAAGGCAGGGTGCCTGTTGGTGTCCCAGCCCTGGAGCTGAGGTTATTGGGAAAGCCAATTTTACTGATAGTGCTACACCCCTGCCAGCCTGTACGTCTGGCACAGAGCTGAGGTGGTAGCCAAACCACCTAGTATGGTAAAAGCAGAGGCTAGTACAGTGATGCAAAGGGAATGCCGTAAAAGCTGCGAATAGCAGATGACATGAGCTGGGTGGGATCCTCGTCCCACCCCAGCAGATACATGAGGCACTGCTCTGAAAAGCTGGAACCAAGCTACAGGATACACCCTGCAAATGGCTGGTCTGTCCAGTCTTTCAGGCAATAAGCTCAGTTTTGCACAAGTTTCAAGCTTGAATTCATCCGTACGTGGGAGAAAGCGCTTGCCAGCTAGGGTGGGGGTTTTGCCGTCAGGACTGCAGTAACACTTGCAGGAGAGCACGGGACTAGTATAGCGGAAGGGCTGCAGGACTCCACCTTACAATGGCAATACTGTATGTATGGGATATGCCTTTAGGTGATTATGGTTGAGAACCATCTGTATTTTAATAAGGGAACGACTACACACGTTGGCACAATGGGAGTTTTGCCTCAAGTCGGAGCGACTAAAGGTCCTCAGCACGCATCGTGTGCTTTGCCCCACTGCCGAAGCTCAGGGGAATGAAACCGCCCCGTGCAGTTAACACTTACAGTTGTGAAAGCTCTCGGGCGCCTTTTCTCCTGCAAACAAATATGCCTCCCCCGCCCCCTTCCACTCAGGCAATGCAATGCATGGTTGTTTTTATTATGGTTCCGTCACTTTGCACAGTCCGGTTTTATTTCAATAATAAAAATATAGAAATATAATTAGCATCTTTGTTTTAAGGCACTGAGTTTTTAAATTGCCACGTGTGACAACTGTTATGGCAGTGAAATCGTTAAAATCATGTAAATGCTTAAACCATGTAGGCCTGGGAGATTATAGTTTCATTAGAGAAAAGGCTATAAAGTTAGACCTAGGTAATTACCTTTCCCATTAATGTTTGAAAATTCTTTGCTCCACTGAGAAGTGATTGTGGTGCATCATGCCTTCTGTGCTTTTACATTCAAACTGCAGGAGCCTTTATTTCATCAGCACAAACTGCAAGGAAACAGCGGCAGCCTTCCAGGTGTACTTTGCAAATTGGGGTTTAAATGTGGAACACATCAAATTAAAATTCAATATTAATTATTTTGTCTTGCTAGGAGCCTGAGTAGTTTAAAGCAGCAAGGGTAATTGTCTAACTCATTGTATGTGTCTACAGCGAACTTAATCATTATGTCAGCTTCCTAATAAAAGGTTATTATAGAAACAAAGATCCCAATTTTACATATGGTAGGCAAGGGAGAATTCGAAGAGCTAGTCTCCAAGGTAGACTTGAGGTTCTTGACAAATGATGCCCATGCTGTGATCAGATACTTAACAAGAAATCTCGTTATTAACTAGGCCTGTACAGATAATTAGCACTTGAGCTTCAAATTTTAAATCTGGCTTGAGATGTATAATTTATCAAAAGCCCTAGCTCACTGTCAAAGTCCTATAATAAGGCAGTGTTATTGATGAATTGAGATTAAGAGCAGATTGAAGAGAAAATTAGGCCACTGGTTAGTCTGAAAGGTCTGATTTCAATATTTGCAGTACTAATTTGGTATTATTTTGGTAAATGGCTGCGGTCCCCAAGTGCTGCACAGTATAAAAGAATAAACTGTACATCATTATTCTAACAAAAAAAGTATTGTTTACTGTACACCAAATTTTGCAGCACTAGCAGTCTGGTTAATAAGCTTCTTTACAGGATAAGTGTACCTGTTTTCATTGCATTAATTTATTATAACATATAGAGAATGCTGGGGTTTTATTCAGGGTTAGAAAATGTAGCTTCTTTATATTAAAAATTATATTAGGTTAGACTAATGATGATCAAGTATGCCAATCCCTAATTTACCTATTTCATTTATATATTTGAATTGTCTTTCAAGCATTCTTTACACTGGAATGCAGATAAATACCATTTTGTATATTCAAGCTACATAAAACGAGCAATCTTTTTTTAATGATCGCTGGTAGCACTTCATTGCAAGTGGTTCCAAAAAAAAAAAAAAAAAAAGAAAGAGTGACTGTATGCAACCTATCTACAGTAAAGTGCAGCTGCTAAGGTGTTGGATACACATTCATGACCCCTCAGTATGCTAAATCTTTTTGATACACATAATAAAATGAGATTTAGGGCAATATCTGATTTCCAGAATTATATTAGGCAAAACGTAAGGTTGGGACAAATTCTCTTTGGTTTTTCAGGGTTTAATTCTCAGCCCAAGTATATAGACTGTATCAAAAAGGCATTATGTTTTACTGTATATCCCGTCAAATATATACCAAACACAACCGTGTATCAGTGTATATACCTTATATATCACATCAATATCCTCCGGCAAAATAATTATGTCAGGCGCTGCGTGTTTCCAGGAAACTTTGCACCGACAATCCCTTGTAACCCGTTATTGGCAGTAGCTCCTTTCCTCACAGTTTCCAGCTGTCCAGCGGGGTGTGCCAAGTCACAGCAGGACCTGAGGAGTGTTTGTATTCAACTGTGGCACTGAGCTTTATGGAGATTTGCCTTGTATATTGTGCACTTGCAGACAAGCGGGATTTCCAGGACCCAGCAGGGGCTCCCCAGTGTTTATGCTGAGGTGGTTAGCTAGTTGGCAAATTGCTTTGGGCCAGAAATGTGCGACAGAGGAAAATGTATTGCATTAGCTTTTCTATCAATAACATCTTAACGCTGACTTATAACACAATTGCTTTCATGCTGATCCGGCCTCCTAATTCTAATTTTAGGATTGATTGATTTTTGCAATCAGGCATCTTTGGCGATACTGGAAGGAAAAGCCTTTTCTTCCTTCCTTAAACATAATATGCTATTAAAAATGTAAGTAACAACATACGAACAACTTCAACCACTCTAATAAGCCATTGACTAATACAGATTTACACTGACTTGGAAAACATCTAATCTTTTTGATATACACACTTAAATCATTTTAGGAAGACTTAAAATATTTTATTCTTTTAACTGTTACTCTGCTGTAAATACTGAAGCAGCATTTTGCAGGACCACTTGAGTCTTGCAGGATTTTTAGTAGATCTGTAAGAGATCCAAAAAAGGAGGGTACTGCAATTCTCATCACATAGAAACACAAATTTATACTTTCGTGGGAATTTTCATTCAGTCACTTCCCAAGTATTACTCACGTATCATGGACTGATTCTGATCTTGTCTATGCTGAACATACTTCTGCTGTGCGATCGTGCCACTTGATATTGGGAGACTCTCCCTGTTGAATTCAGATTTACAGCAGTCTAAGAGGTAAATCTGAAGAGCTTTAAGGGTCATCTAAAATGAAAGTAATCAATAAGCTACAGTTTAATTTTACTCAGAAAAAAAATTTAGGAAGCATTTGGTATCTTTTAATGACATTTTCAAGTGTACGCAAAACTAAAATACATTTAGATATTTCAGAATTTGGGAGACAAATGAATATGTATATGCCAAACAAAAGCATAAGGCACATCACAAGGCTCTGTCAATTTAGGACACTTTGGAACTCCTCAGATTAGGCTGCTTTCTAATAAGCTTAGCTACCCAATTGCCCAACGTCGAAGTCCTTTCACATGAAACATTCCCACAGCTTGTAAGGGGAGCTGCACATACAAAAGATCAGCAGTAGAACACACATTTCTATATTTGATTATATTCATATACCAAATATAATAATGATATAACACTTGATAATGAATCGAGGTAGGAAATAACACATAGCAGTGATAACCATGCAAAAGAAAAGAATGCAAATGCTTATTATATAATACCTGACATCTTACACTGCCTCATTAAGAACAAATGGGTTTGTTACTCAGGTGGTTTGCAGTGTCATTCCTACATTCCTTTTTTAACTGATTTGGTAGTGCTGGCATAAATGACCACGCGTAGGCTGTATGAATAATAACACAGAACAGGTCGAGGCTTAAGGATTCCTATTGATATAATTACAAATAGCGACTACTTAGTGCAGTGCAGGATAATAAAGCAGGATTTTGCCAAGACAGATCCCTTCGGTTAGCCCAGATCCATTCCTAAGCTATGGATACTATTGTCATCTGCATGCTCTCAAGGAGCTGAATTACAAAATTCCAGGAGGAGGATTTCCTGCACTTCAATACCGTTAGCAGAAAGGCTAAATCGTGCATCTACTCAGTACGTCCCCCCACCAATTGTAAAAATACTAACTTGGCGTTACTAGTTCAGTACAATAGCACTACGGGAACGGTAGGCGCACACTTGAAAATAAATAAATAAATAAATAAACTAAACACTTTTAAAAAGAAACCTGAACGCGCTCGGCTGCGTACTTTGNCGGGCCGGGGCCGAGGGGCTGGAGCCGCGGCCGCAGTGGCGGCTTCTGGCTACGTGTAGCTCTTCGCAGCGGGCTTTGTATTTCGCCGCTTTTAAAAGGAGCGGAACGCCGGGAGTGCTGAGTTTTGTCCTTTTTTTTTTTTTTTTTTTTTCTCTTCTCTTTTGGAAAAGAGTGGGAAAAACCCCCCC
>VWZK01007836.1:54230-226708 GCA_013396935.1 Baryphthengus martii | reverse complement strand
TTTTTTTTTTTTTTTTTTTTTTTTTTTTTGTCTTTTTCTTTTCTTTATTTAAATGATTCAGGAAGACAATTGTCCAGAAAGCTTAGGGCATTTTCCAACTGCAATACAGCTCTATAGTCTGTGACAATGTACGGTGGTTGATGAGTTAGTTCTAGAGGCTTCTGAATTTTAATGATGTTGGAGATGATATTGTGTGTCCTTCAGCTTGTTAGAGTGACACTAGCACTCCATAAATCATAATACCTATGTATTGTAAAATCAATACAAAAGTGCTATCTCAGCGCTAAACCTTAATAAGTTTTTCAGTGCTCTAACAGCTTAAACTTTGCTGTAATGCCATTGGACCTGTAGGTTAGGATCAGAGCATGCTTAATTTGTTTTGTAATAGAGACTTTTCTTTAATGAAGGACCGATTAGTAAAGCTTTGGTTGCCACTCTGGTGATCAGTTGGCAGAACAGCCTCTGCAATTAAACTCGTGTATCTCTGTCCTGAAGCAAAAAAGCAGGCTTAAACAGTCAATAAATGTTAATCCAGTCAGAACCTGTCTGTGCCTTTGAAGGCTGCCCATGAGGGGTTTTTCAAATCACATTTTTTTCATCTTGTTTTAAATATGAAGGTCCCTATAGAGCTGGTACGTAGTGTACAAGGCCTCCCACTGCTCTATAATAAGATCTGGCATACTAACAGCATTCTGTACAGATCTGTCATCTTTAGGTTTGTTTGCCCCTCCTCATCCCAGCATATCTAGCTGTGTAGTTACTGGCTATGAAAAAAAGCAATTATCACGTTTTACATTTCCTACACACGAGAGTAAAAAGACTTCTTTAAAAATCTTTATACAAAACATGTTACTGTGGATGCATACAATTTTTATAATTTACAAATATCTTCCTCAAACTTTTTTCCATTATTGTTTGTTTCTTTGTGGGATGATGCTCAGGGGAGGAAGTTTACATTTATACATAAACTGCGAAGTATACATCTGCCAAACAACTGTCCTTAAATCAAGAAAAAACAAAAGTCCAACCTTACCTAGATTATTGTTGCTCTCTAGGATATGCTTCTCATGAAACATTGCCAGATATTTAGCTAATCCTGTTTTCCATTCTTGTCTGCTTGCTTTATTTTCCTATGAACAGGATGAAAAAACCAAGCTGATAACTAAAAGCAGAGCAAGTGTTAGCAGAAAGTTGGCTACTAGAGTTGGGAAAGAAACATGGGCAAAAGAAAGACGCAATTTCCAATCTTTAAATGCTTTCCATTTGTGGAAACAGAGCCTTTGCTATGAACTTAATTTTCTGTTATTTCCCAGCCTGTTTTCTATCTATGCCTTTATCTGCACATATAGCTGCACATAAAGCATTAACATACACGAGAGAGGGCATTAAATTTAGCCTAATCATAACTGGCATCCCCTTTATGTCGCTTTGTAGAATTTAGCTTTTGCTCTTCATTGGGAGACTGAGACCTTCAGACAAAAAGACGAAGAGAGTTGTATGAGTCATTGGATTGGAAATGAAATTTTCCTGCTGGAGAAAGAAAGAGAGGGAAAAGGGGGATATCAGTTTCTTTTTACAAAGGGCCAATTTCATCACTAGCACAACACTCTGACTTCGCCGGAGTCACTCTGGTCCCTGCCAGCATGATCTGGAAGGGTTTGGAGGACACAAATCTACAAGGGAGACTCCTAATGGCCCTACGGACAATGCAATTGGTACGGTGCAGTCATGCAAGATTTCAGCAAAGGCGAGCAAGAGTACCAATACTGAGATGAGATGTTCTCTTCTCCTTCCTGTTGGCTGTCAGAATGGTATAAACTACCAAGTTGGCTTTAATTTAAGATGTGCCGAGGAAGTGGTAGCTCAGCATAGCACTGTAGGCATTATTATTAACTATGTTCATATTACTTACAGATACTAATGTATACATCTATCCTCCCTAGATGCTGGTTTGAAAAGATTAGATTCTGGTGAAGAATATTACGAGATTTTTAAAATACAAATATAAAAATTTTAAAAATTACCCCTCTCCCCTCCATTTTTTCAAGCCTTGCCCTGTTGCAAGACCAGTCACAGACAGTGACAGAAGTCATGGTGTAACTATCCAGAGTATGTCAGTTTGGGTCACGCTCAGCCTGAGGTACAGACTTAATGATTATTGGAAGCTGAGCTGCAATAAGGAATATGTTTTGTCCTATCGTTTACCATTTTTCCTTTTTCATGACTCCTGATTACATCTTTAGTTTTGACCATTTAATTCAGACTACTTTATGATAACAGGTACTTGCCCTGACTTATCTCTTATGCCACCTTTGATTTCAGCCCTCTATATTTATTTCCTTTAGTAGCAGGCATTATGCAGCCAAGATCTAGCCTGATTTTTGTCTTTCTTTGCCCCCCTGAGATCTCAACAAAGTCACTGGCTCAATAAAGTTTTTACGTTTCTCTCATTTAATTTTCCAGCATTCTACGACAGAATCGGGCCAAATGTCCCTGACTGCATTTGGTTAATCATGTAGTTTGGTCAGCACATCCCCAAATTCATGAAAACGGGATTTGAACCTGCACGTTGTTCAGTACTGCTAAAAGGGAATCAAATGGAGCAAGCAACTCTTCAATCAAAACTGTACATGAGACGTTGCTATCACAAAAGCATTAAGAAATGCATACAGCATTTAAAAAGTGAGAACGTCTTCGTGCTCACAAGGGCTCCAGCAAGACAGGCAAAAGTGAGTATGAGCTTGCACAGAGAGTAGCTGTGGCTGTTGACCAATGGCCACCTATAAAATCCCTCTAGGTGTTCTCCAGTGTATCTACTCACCTAGTCCTGCCATCGTATTTAAGTATGAGCTACCTTGTAAGAATACAAAGCTCTGATGAGCAGAACCGATGCTGGTTTCTTTGCTTGGGTCAGTGAAACTGGCTTCTGATCATAGTCACAAACCTGACTGTGTAGGGTCCGTAGAAAGCAGCAGGATTAGGAAGCGATGCATACCCTTGCAGTTCAACCGAGTCAGTTCATTTATTGTTAAAAGTATCTGGTTACTGGGCCAGTATTTCACTCTAGAGGACTAGAATTGTTTGTGTAAAGGTGAGTTGTCTTTGTAAGCTGGGACTGAAGGTTTGGAAGGGAGGAGAAGGAACCTTTAAAGGTCATCTTATCCAATGTCTGCATTGAGCTGGGACATCTTTAACTACATCAGGTTGCTCAGAGCCCCATCCAACCTGACCTGAAATGTTTCCAGGGATGGGGCATCTATCACCTTTTAGTTTAAGACCATTGCCCCTTATCCTGCCACAATAGGCCCTGCTAAAAAGACTGTCCCCATCTTCCTTATATACCTACTTTAAGTACTAGGAGGTCACAATAAGGTCTCCCTGGAGCCTTCTCTTCTCCAGGATGAAGAATTCCAACTCTCTCAGGCTTTCTCAGCACTAGCACTTGCTGAACAACAACTGCATGATCACAGGTGAAGTGTGATAATTTTTGCAACTGAATAAAAATTAGGAAATTTAAACAAGTCCTCAAGGTGACAAGTGGAATTCAGTTTGTGCCTGGAAAAACGTGTGTGTGCCCTACTCCCCATTCATGCACTTTCCCACTTGCACACTTTTAAGTTGCCCAAGGGTGTAGATCAAGGTCACATCAGCTACTCTAAGCAGGTGCTAACTCAGCAGCGGGAAGAGGTAAAAAGACATTTGGAGTAATCCTTGTGTGAGCCACAGTGGTCTGGGCAGTCTCTGTAATTGTGAGAGACTCAGACTCTCCCAGAAATTTAGAAGCCTCTGCTTGTTGTTTCAGTGAACTCCCAGGGTCAACCTTGGGTGGCTGCAGGAGGTGAAACTTTAAGTAGACTACAGCCTTATAAAATATAAGCAGACACATACTTGAAAGCCTAATGATCAGTTTAGCTTGGCTTAATTGGGTTTATGTGTTCAAGGATATCCTGGCAGCTACTCTTAGAGAAAATTAAAGTTGGAACAAAATTCTGCTGATCTGATGGAGAGCCTGAGCCTGCCTCTGCATGAGAGGCAGTTCTCTTAGCTGACTCCTTGTACTCAGGGAGATGGGCTGAGCCTAAATATCTCACTTGTTCGTCAGCCATTACCTCTATTTTTTGGGGTGGTGACAAAGCTCCGTGCTTGGGAAGCTGATGAGTTGGCTCAGTGCTGCTTACTCACTCGCTTTCTCTCCCTTTCAAATCTCATCCACCCATTGCAAAAATGAGTCTATGATGAATAGAGTTTTGAATTGGCTTATAATTGGTTATTCTACTCTATAATATTAATTTTCATCTTCAACTGTTCATTGATTGAAGAATACTGGATGTGGATTGTTAGTTTTCTTCGTGACAGTTATATTGAAGAATGATTTGGAGAATATGTTAGTGCATATTGATGACATTTTCCATCTCCTTTGTGTTTTCGGAGTATTTCCCTTATTTGCTTCCTTGGAAGAAGCAAAGATACCTTCAGTACCTTGCATTTCTTAGCTTCTTAATAAGCTGTTTAAAATGCTAAAAAAAAAGGAAGTAAATCTAAACATGCAACAAAATTAAACTGCATTAAAATGAGGAAGATTCCCCTGAAGAAAAATTAGTCAGATTTGCTTATCTTACCAGTCTTGTGATTTCCTTTCAAATCTTCCGCTTCTCTCTCCACATTGTAGTGTTTCCAGGTACATGGCACTGTTCTGACTCCTTGAGGATTTCTAGAAACCACAGTGAAGCTGAAACAGAAATATTTGGAGTAAGATAATTTATGCTACTCGGTTCAATTCAAAATTTTGTGGATATGGATTGGTTATGTGAACACTTCTAAAGTAATGCACTGTACTTATCTATAATACAGAAATGTAACAAACAGTGGTTTACCACCCACAACTGGAAGATATCCCTCGGTTTGATCTGTGGCACAAGCCTGTGGCTGATGTTGCCACCACTATGTGCAAAGTGGAGGAGGACACTGATGGCTTCTCCACCTGAGTGTTTAGTGGCCTGGACACTCCTGCAACTCAGAAGTCACCCATGCTCCCTTTGGCACAGCTGTTCCGAGGGCTCCAGGAACTATTTGAATACCAATGTCGTCATGCGAGCTGCTTTCGTGAGGTCTTTTTCTGTCAAAGCTGCTTGATGTCTTCCATGGAGTCAGGATCACACCCTGTGAAATAAGTTCATCGTACAAGCACAACAACCTGCTTTCAAACTTCCCTTGAGATAATTTAATTTTAAACAAAAAAGCGTCACAAGGCTGTACGCTTCTCATCTCAAACCTTCATACTTTTAACAATTAACTTGCTGCAAGAGACTTCCAAAGAGTGCAACTGCACTCATTTAAAAGGCAAAACTAATTTTAACGAAAATTTGTATTTAGGAAACAATCAACAAACCACACACATAACCACACGCACAGCTTGCCTTGCTACTGGGGTGAACCATGGCACGCCACGTTTCAGCCTGAAGCTAATTTTTTACAGCCAAGTTATAAAGCCCTGAAAAGGGGAGTTTATTGTGGAAATGCTGACAGAACCATAGTGGTGCTACTGGCTGCCTCTCTAATTAGTCTAAAGAATGGAAAGTTATATTTTGCAATATGTGGCAAGCACTATTGTCCTGATGTTGCTGGTTTATGCCAGAACTACAGGCTTAATTTGGTGCTACGCGTTCTATTACAAGCGTGAAAAAGTGAGTTTGACTCTTTCACTGTCATGAAACGTTAGCACTTTCAGGCAGCAACCTTGATTTGTACTTTCAATTATATAAATATTAAAAGGTGCAGTTTGGATTTGTTTTTGGTGACAGTAGCAGATCCCTGCTGTGTTCACTCTACTTTGAAGAAGATGTGGAGTCCATGTGGTGTTTCTTGCATGTTTTCCAGACACTACTTTTAAATTCCTTCAATAAAAGTTACTTTTATTTCTGTTTAAGTGTTTTGTGGTAATGTTTACAGAGAGATATCCTGCCAGCAGACTAAAGTAAATAAAAGACAGGTCACCAGTAACATAAAACACATCATTTTACTACTGTTCTCCCACCACCTGCACTCCCCCATCTCTGCCAGAGCTCCCCGCTTGTAATTACACCTACTTGGTCCAGCTTCCACTGGTTTTGACTTTTGCAGGGTATGCCAAAGGTGACAGGAGCCATTTACCCTGCCACCCTATCATCTTCTACTGCAATACTGCTGTAGTATCACTGTGATCAAGCAACTTTTGTATTTTATCATCTCTTCAGCAATAACTAGTTATTTTTAAACTAAGACTCTCTTACTGTGCATCCTATCGTAGTGCTTACTAGCTGTTGTTGCAAGCCTGCACTCCCCTATGCCAGCTACCTCACAATCAGTAACAAAAGAGCAGTCCTTTCTCCAAAGGTAGGGCAAACATAAGGGAAATGGATAGCTGCAATTATAAGATTACACAGTCTTGTGACATACCAAGCATATCTTAAAAACATGCATAATTATACGAAAATGAGTCGACCCACTGATTTAAATGAGACAACTACGTGATTAAGTGCTGTGCTGTGCTTTCATTTTGCTAATTTGTTTGTTTGGGTTTTTTCTCCTAATGCAGTACCTACAGTGTCTTGAAAAATGTTACTCACTTACAGTTGCTATATAATTGCTGTTGCTGCTATTGTTAGTGCACTGGGGCTGGGCGCAGACCTGTGCATCAGGGGAAAGCTATAGGAAGATTCCAAATACCCATACGTGTTTGTTTTAAATAGACTACTACTCCTTCAAGTGCCTACAAATCCTTACTAATTATTATGCTATACAGAAAAAAATCTTACATTTACACTTGACATCAAGCCATTGGAATTCTTCTCTCCTTTTTGGATAAAACTGAATTCATAACAGCATCTCCTGTTATAGTCAACATTATGCTATTTGGCACTACAAGGATTAATTGAGTAACAATAAGAAATTAATCTGTTCTCTTTTTTCCAGTCCCTGCTTTCTACTCCCATCCATTTGCAAGGAATGCCTTTGTCTGGTACTTGACAGTACCTGCAAAGGCTTTGATATTGAATTTAATATGTCTGCTGAGATTACACTAAAGGCAACAGTGGATTATTTTGTAAATGCTAATCTGTAATGCAGAGATTTGTGTTTGTTCAGCAAAGCAGGGTCTCCATTTCCTTCCTTCTTTGTATTTTTACTTGCTGCCACCCAGGCAGGAGGCAGCCTTTCAGGAATGACCTGATGGGCTGATGCACCGCAGTTTGACTCAACCAGATCTGACCCAACAAGCAGTGCTCAGAATTAGATCACAGTCTCTGCATGCATTAAGATCTACATCCTACATTAGCTCTGTTAGTCTGCTGAGCAACCAGACTGGCTCTGATTGAAATTACCATTTTGATGCTCTGACCTTCAAATCTCTTAATAAAGCAGAAAACGACCTGTCCGCTTGTCCTTCTGGCTGTGGGGAGGCAGCGTGGCACCAGCTGAGTGAGCCAATAAGAGATTCAACTTAATCCATGCTCCCAAATACAGCATCAAGACAAGAAGAAAGCAAAAACTGAAGAGTCTGATCCTTATTTACAACAGGGACTGCTCCTGCTTCCACAAATAGGCCTTCTGCACCCCACAGAGGGTCAATAAGGGTCCTGCCAATGCCCATCTAAATGGGCAGTAACAAACACCTCCTGCACCAGCTCCGGCGCCTGGCTGCATTTTAAATTCCACCACAAATCACACGTTGCAACATTCGCTCCAAATACTTTGCACTTAGATAAGCAAATAGATATGTCTGGCCACTGTTGAGTTATGAGCTCGTCTTCAGAGCTCAGAGGAGAAGGGATGAAATGGAAAGAATTTCTTCAAAGGAGGAGGCAATTGTAACAAAGGGGAATAACTCTTATCTGTCCTAATTTGAAGATTACACATAAAGTAGGTACAAACAGTGATACTCGCTCCTAGGGCAGTTGTACCCTATGAAATCTGGTATGAAGGAAAAGACCACCTCATCTTCAAAAAATAAATTGTTCTTCAAGCACTGCATCACCATTTGGCGTTAAGTAGTAGGTCAAAGCTACTAGTCTAGTATATAGCGAGACAGAATCCACTGAAATAAGCTGGACTATTTCATACCTGTTTACATCAAGCTGTAATTTGGTTTTGCATTTCCAGAGTAAACGCAAGAAAATACCAAGACAACAGCTTTCAAGGACAGTAGATCACAAGATCATCTTTCAACCAAGAGATATAAAAATAGTTGTCGTATTACATGCAAAAAACACTGAACCACTGCAACACCCATTTCCCTATCAGACTTGCTCACAAAAATAAGTAACCTTTCCACATTAAACTCCTCATCCTGAAATTCAAAGTAAAAGGAGTTAAACAATTAGATGAGGTCTATTGTTGAAAAAAATTAAGTGGAGAAATAGTAAAACAGGTTGAGAAGACTGGTAAAAATAAAGATGAAATGCACAGATATATGAAAAAATGTTTTGTGCTGTATTATCTATGAAGCTGATAATTGGATCTTATTTATTAAACATTTTCATTATTAAAACTAAAATATATTGATGTTTTTCATGAGAATCGGCAAGTACTTTTATTGCTTTGTAAAACAGTATTGAATTGTACTCTATAAATCTCATCTGTATATAGATTTTGAGGGTGTTCACTCACACATATTTATAAGCATTTGAACTGTACTTTTTTTTTTTCTTCTAGGAAAAAACAAATCTTAGAAATTGCAGCCGACTTGGTTTTGTTAATATAAAATTCTGTAAATTGCAACTTAATGTATCTGAATAACTTTGATCTAGAAATCTCATAAGAGCTGAACTTCATGTGAGATTTCCAGTAATTCCTGATTTCATCTTTATAGAAATACACTGTAAGCAGCTTTCCCATGCTATTTACTCTTCTAGATAAAATTTTAAGAATAACAATTAGCATTTTTACTATAGTATATTGTCAAAGTGGAAGGAAAGTATGATTAATAAGCTCTGAAAAACTGTCTGAAACATTTTAGTATATCAACAAGCAGCTAATAAAGCTCTTTTGAACATTAGGAGAGGACCTGGCTCCATTTGATTAATTTTCAAGAAAGCTTCAGCTTCTTGTATCTGACCACAGATAAACTCGCAGTGAAGACCTGGTAGGTGCACATTCCAGCTTTTGACATTCAATGAAATGTTAGACACCACCATTTCCCTAGTAAAGCAGGAATTTCTGTATGGAAGAAAAATGACCGGTGAACACAAAGTTCCATTAGGAGATGGAGCATTTTGTTTGTCCCAGATACAAGAAGCACCACAGGTGCATATCCCAGAGGTGACATCCAGCTGGAATTCATGACAGGTTCAGTCGCATTACATTTTTAATCGGCTCAGAGAAAGGGCTTTGTGCCAAAAGACACACAGTACCAGAAGGGACAACAGAAAGGAAGTGTCCGATTTGTACGCATCTTACTGCTGTCACTCTTCTTGCTGCCTACAACTACCTGGGCACGAACACAATGGCTTCGTGCTTGCTTTGCATGAGCAAGAAGGCCAGTAGCACTATAATGACAGCCTGGGCATCTCCCCTGCTCTTTGAAGGGTCCCAACCAAGGGGCTCTCCACTACCACAGTATTTTTGTGCTTGCTGCCATTGGGGCCAAAGCCTGCATCATAGCTGGGCTGCAATCTCACTCCATTTCTGGCAGCACGTCTAGATAAGGGATGCTTGTCTTGGGTGGGAAACTGAAAAAAAGGAATAACAATGTGTGGGAAGAGCAGTAGACTCAACTGAGATGGGTAAGGCAGCAGAAACGTACCTGGGTGACACTGGGGGGATGTGGCCAGGATGTCTCCAGTCCCCCCAGCCCTCTTGCAGTTTTGCCCCTGTGGCCAGTAAGGGATAAAATTCGCAGCATGTTGAGGCCAGCACACAAATAAGCTGTTTTTTTTAAATGCTCTGATGCTTTGTTTTTGGAGATTTATCTTCTTTTTTCACTGATATCAATCACTCATAGCAAGAGACTTTTGTGGACCCAAAATTAAAGCAAAGCAAGGCTGTTACATGCCTTTTTTTTTTCCCCCTGAAAAATTGTTTTATACGTGAAACTTCTCCCAGGAAGATAGAGGGTCATAAAAAATTTATGTGTATATTAGAATGTTAAAAGTACTGTAGTAACAAGCTCTGTGATTTAAAAAAAATATAAATACTGAATCGCATATTAAGAGTGGTGTAGTGAAGCCTCAAAGGCTCACTCTAAAAATAAAGAGCCACTAGCGCTAAACCCAAATAAAATCCAGGAAGCTGAGAATACCAGAGGGATTAGTAGCAATAGTGTTGCATACACAATGAATTCAGGTGATCATAGATGAGAGATTCATCCAAACACAGATGAGCTTTGGAAGCTGCACATGGCTGTGGCGGGGGGCCAGCAGAGCAGTATAGACTAGGTTCGATGGCTCTCTCATGGCTGAGCGAAGCAGGGCAGGTACAGACTTCCCATCCTTCTGCTAGCTTCCCACTATCCTTATGTGGCCCTGCTTGTCCCTGCCCCACCATTCACCAGTGACCTCATGTCCAGCCCCAAAATATTCTCCTTATTCACACCAGGGCCCCATGCGGATGGCAGGGGCTCCTACATCCTGGTAGCCCACAGCCTCTTCTTCAGTTCTCTGTTCTTCTATCACCTTCAACAGTGTTTTGTGTCAGATTCCTTCAGGATAGTACTGCTGATACAAGGGAAAAGACAAGAAATGGTGCTAGCTGCCACATGAACTTCTCAGTGTCATGGTATGACTCCAAAGCAAGGCTGTGGGTTTTACTGGTGTTATTCTGGATTTGTACTTGTGAATCTGAGCTCAAAATTTGACACAAGTGAACCTCCAATTGAGCTAAGCATAGAAATATAAAGAATTGCTCTCTAGGCAACTCTCACCAGTACTGCATATTAGACCTGTAGGTGGATTATAGCTGGGAATTTAACTCACTCTTTATAGCTGGATTGTACGTTGCTTAGTGTACTGATATCTACAACCTTACTCTCCTAGCTTATCCTTCCCTTATTATTTATGCCTCTGCAAAAGAAGTGCTAAGTGGATCTAGAAGCACGCCATTCTAATCCAATTGGTTTTTATCTCCATTTTAAATTCTGTCTCCACAAGCACAAACCGCAAAAATTTTAGGGAGTCAGGGTTACACAAAATACACATTTAGTGCTACACAACACCACTTCTACTGAGCAATATAACAACTGTTCTAGGCCTTTGTTAATCAACAGCCAGAGAACAAAATACGTTTCAGACAAAATTTGCTTCAATAAGCAGAAAATTCGTTATCTCAAAAATAAGTAGGAAGAAGAAAATACTTAGTACCACGCTTTTCTTCTGTTCCTTTTGTTAAATTTTAATGACACATTCCAAATGTCTAAAACAGTTATGAAAGACATGGGAAGCTATAATCTGCATACTTATCTTTTAGGGCTCCATAACACATCTTCTAAGAAGTCCCAGAGATGCTAGCCAACCCATTATGAGTAATGAATCTTGGCATGAAACAACAGCACAGCAGCAGCTAGACATGAAGCAGCCTATACCATAAATTATCTCAAATACAAACCAAATTCCCCTTGTTTATCATGTATATAAAGCACCAGTGTTCAAGATTCCCTCCAGAAGTGCTGGACTGTGTGTAATATTACTCATAGCATAACAAGGTCTAGTTCTGTCATTGCAATTGCTACTTTCCTCAGATGATAAAGTGCAGATACGTAGCAATAGGAATGCTGTCCAGAGAAATAAAAATATCAACAGGTTTAACAAAAAGTCTGGGCCAGCTGTGTGAAGAGGTGAATAAGTGCCACTGCAGATCTTTTTGAAGTATTTAGTTAAATTCTTTGCTGGTGCAGCACAGCGTAGCCCTGCTGACCTCAATGCTGAGAATGTGTTGATTAAGAGTAACTAAAGATCAGAATAGAGCAGAGAACGCACAAAACCCACCATTCTGCTTGGAAATGTATTTATATGATAAGTAATGCTGCTTAGTACCATATTCAGCTGCCTGTGCTGTCTCCAAGAAGGAATCCATACCTGTGTGTCTGGAACACTGCTAAATCTGGCTGTGAAAACAGACCGTTTTATCACAGCTCTACCTGCTTCAGTTATGCAGAAATCATCCCACTGAGGAACCAGGATACAGTCCTGGAAGCCACAGAAATGCAGAAGCAGTGAGGCTGCTGAACAGGAAGCTCCTGCCTGGAGTCCAACAGCCATGTACTTTGAGACAGGCAATGCTGACAGGGTGCTCTGGCAGGAGTTTAGCTATGGTTTGTAAATGTATTTGCTTAGACATACAATGGAAACCTCACTCAGGAAACAGAGTTCTTTTCCCCAGGAATGAGGTGAAATCCATGTTATTTGAGAAATGTCTGACCCTGCAATTATAACCTTTGCTGCCCTGAGGTGGTCAGAGGCTTACACTGTGGATTCACATTACACTTTCGATGACTGGAAAGGCAACCAGAGAAACTGGATGTGAAACCTGCTACCAGGGTAGGTATTTCCTCTGGAAGTGAGTTTTATAGTTACATGGGAAATGGAAGCATTTCTTTATCAGGTTACTTAAGAGAGAAAACTGTAATTAATTGAAAGCTCTCTGAAGGTTGCAATGTTGGAAACAATTCCCAGAGAGGAAAATATCAGTACATAATCTCAAAAAAAGCTGCTGAAAGGTATAGGCTACCTACTGAATATTTCTGCACCATATATATCCTCCAGTAGTACCACAAAGTGTTTTTCCTACAAGCGAATATAGTATTCCCTTATAGTATACCCTTATATGTACAGAGTATCCACCTCCTAGTATCTATCACCTGTTTACACGCATACATATGACAGCCTGTTATAATTTAATTAGTCAGATTTGAGCATCTGCAAAATCCTTTTCACTATTGTATATAATTATATATTTTTAAAAAAATAATTTGTTTGAATGATCATTTTCAGACATTAAAAAAAATCCCATAGAGCAACAATGTACGAAGGAGAAGCAGCAAATAAGAACAGCGAAAATTTTAAGTATTTCCACAAGACCCATGCCACTCGGGTCTTTGTTACCTCTTGTAGCTGAAAGATCCTGCTAGAATTCATGTATAAGCCGTGTTAGTTTTCTGTAGCAGGATTTGTACATAACAGCAAGTTTCTGGATCTTGTTAGCTCAGGGCAAGAAGTCATGCTTTGGAGCAGTTGCCCCAGCAGGAGGATAAAAGATGATGGTTGGTAATTACATCAGTTTTGCACTGTTGAGCAAATGTTCTTGCAGATAGATTTTGGCTGGCATTTACAGAACATCGCTAGCGAATCTCATGATAGCATTGGAGGAATGCTGCTACAAGTGGATGGAGCCGCATGCTTGCGATAAAAAGATTATGAATAGAAGAAATAAATGAAAAGAAGACAGAAATGAAAAGTGTACCAGCTAAACTACTTCAAAAACTGGGTTTTGTTTTTTTTGAAGAGAGTTATATTTAATCTTGAGTAACCCAAAAGTGGGCCAGTGGATTTAGAGCTTAGCTTAATAAACTATACACGGTACAAGTTTTCAATATCCAGAGTGGAAATAATAGTCTATATAAGGCCAAAATTAGACAAATGGAAGGAGATTCAGGGCTAGAGGGGCATCAAAGTAATAGAAAGCTAAGAACCTTACCTGCATGTGACAGACAGTAGTTTGAAGAAAATTGGACAGTGACCAAAAATACAAGAGAAAATCTGTTAGGAAGAAAAACCAGCTCAACAACTATGACTGACTTTATAATAATAGACACAATTTTGTGGGGAAAAGGATTATGCTTATATCTTCGTAGGCAATTCCAAATCTTTTAAAATATTACCTAATTATTAACCAACATTATTTATCCCTGGGACAGAGAGGCATTATTTCTTTAATTGTATGACTGAAAAATGACTAGCCTGAGCCCACAAAGCGGCTCAGCTGCAAAAACATAATTGTGGCTCAAGATCTTCTACTTTCAATACTGTCCTCAGTCTTTAGATAGGTTTCTGAGTAGGTCCTCTTTTAGGTGTTAAGTTCAACATAAAAGGCAGAGTGCTGAAAATATGCTGCAGTCTGGGAAATTCTTGGTATTTCTACTAAAACAAGCTCCTGAACACCGAACTAATTTTTAAATCAGCCAATTCAATGCATAACTTTCCACAAGTTTCTGTACGTTGAATGATGGAAATGTGGTATCACAACTGGAGCTGGACTCCTGATATGACTGTGCTGCGGGCTGCCAGCACATCTGTTAATGAAAGGATTTATTGACAAGAAGTGTTTTTAAAACAGAGCATTTACAATTAGATTAGAATCCATTCCCCTTCATTTTACCTATCTGCAGGAATGCTGACTTTCAAAATCCCCTCTTTCTTGCACTGGGTGAATGATGCTAAAAAAAGCAACAAACCTGTACCTATTGGCAAGTGCCAGCTTGCAGAATTAGACACGGGCGCTCTGCTCGCCCCTTTCCTGAGCAGGGCATTCAACACTGCACAAAGCATCAGATGAAGTTTCCTGTGCAATGTCAAGGGTGTTTGGAGTAATAAAAGAGACCATGTAGTTACCATATGCTTTGCTTTTGAGATCTCAGTTGCAAGGGAGAAAATTTGGTCCAAAAGCCAAATAACAATAAATTGGGAAGATTTCTTAAGGCATTTAGGGCTAGTGCATGTCTTGACTCCAGCTAAGGGTGTTGTTTTTTATACTCATTCCAGGTCTCAACTTTGCAGCAGTACTTTGAAGCAAAGCTACTTGTGTTCCTGTCATGCAAAAGATCTGAATAAGAAGATGACTAGAGTAAGGTTGCTAGGAAAAGACAGTATCCAGAATGGGGAGGGACAAACCAGCATGTGTTTACATATTAAAAACCTGATTTAAAAAATAAAACCAAACAACAAAACAACACAAATAAAAAATAAATCCAAAATACTTTTCTGAATTTATCTACCTCTATTTTTTTCTCCCAATCGTGAACTGAACTAGAAGATAGAATGGCTGAGGGGACCCACAGTAAAACTATGCTGATGCAGAGGGCTCTGGTCAATATGGATTTCCAGGAGAACACAAGCACCCCATGAGAATTCCAGAGCTCATACCACTGAATAAGATGGAAATTACCACCAACTATCTCTGTCCTGTTGTTAGAGTGCCTTTCGCTTTGACTCTCTCTCTGAGGAATGTGGGTATCTTCTTCAGTACTCAGCTGTCTAAAGACTTCTTGTGTGCATCTCATGGCACCAGGAAGGCTTGTGCAGTCTTGCTGTGAAATACTGTCTTGGAAAAAAGCAGTCTCTAGTATCACTGCTCACAATGCATATTTGCCCAAACAGCTGGAAGAACAGAGAAATCATTTTCTCTCAAGTTTACACTCATGTAATAAACATATTTTTTTATAACATGTTTGACTTCTCCACCTAGGGCATAATTTGGCCATTCTTAACAGCAAAGAGCGTAGTTAGCCTTTGCAGATGTAAAACACAAAAAGGAATGCAGCAATTCACATGGGTACTTCCAAATGCTGCTGTGGTTTTCTCATGGTCTCTCCAGTCCACTGGCAATGTGAGCTCATTCTGTCTTGCTTCCTTTCAACCCTCTTCAAGTGCACTGAAGTGCAACTGGTTTAGTTTTCCTGGGAATCTACGGTGTGAAAAGGAGGAAACGCAGTTCAGCCGTAACATTTCGGGTGCCATACAGAAAGGCACCCCGAGGAAAACAAGAGGATAAAGAATAAAAAAAATAAAATTAAAAAAAAAATAGAAGGATAACGGGAAAGCTGAAGATACTTTGCTTTGAAACGATAAAATGAGATCACCGTGGTTACGATGTGACCCACAGAAATACCGTGTGTTCATGACCTTTTTTGAAGAAACAATGCTCGATACACCATAGCATTGCCTATATTTGTAATAAATCAAATGACAGAAAAACAAATGTCACTTATTAGAACATTGAGGTTTACTGTTCAAGTGATTAACTGAGAATCATTTGTATGATTAAATGCTGGAAAATAATTTGCTTTCACTGTGAACCTATAGCATAGATCTCATTACACAGAAGTGCTGCATATTAGTTGAAGCAAATTAACATTCAAAGACTTTCTGGAGTGGCTGCTAATCACAGGCTGTTAATTACTGTCATTACATTCAACTACTGAGGAGACTAACCGAGGAATCATTCTCATGATCTTGGTATTTGAAAGTGATCTTCACCAATAAAAACACGTCAAAGATACAGAAATTGCAAATTGCTGAATTTGCTGACACAGTTGAAAATTCCGCTGACTATAAGTACCCATCTGGTGATAGATGCATTCTTGACACAGTTTCAGTGTTTGGACTTAGGAAATAATGAGTATCAATGTCCTAGCTAGGGAATATGCAAAGATGAAGGAGCCCTTTGTATCCTTAATTAAGGAAAGTAGTAGCAAAGCTCCTTCACAGATAAGTGACTGTACATAATAATCATGTATTTATGTGGGGGGCTGTTATGCTATATTACTATAGCAGCAATTAGGATTTTACAAAGTAGTTTTAATAAAAGCCATACTTACATAATAAATAAACAACTAATTTCCATGGCAGATTAATTATACACGGCTTAAAATGGTCACCATGTTAAGTGAAACCCACAGAGGCAGATTCTTACAAATGCAAACATACAACTACATTCTTACAAGTCAGTGTATTTTTTGCTTGTAAATCAGGGGACACACAAAATTCAGGATGGAAAAAAGGCAGGCTCATATATGATTTTTGCGTGAAAGAAAGATCCAAGCTTACTGTACTTGATGGACTTGGTAGGCCAGACTAGAAATAGTCTCACCAAGAGAGGAGAGGCCTCTCTTAAAAATGTCAGACTGCCACTCAGAGACCTGTAATGTGAAGATGTGGGAGATCTCTCCTACAGGGTCCTCTAACATCTTTTCTTAGCTTGGTCTTTAGCTTACAGTAAAAAGAAGAGAGAGGGAGTATGTATTTACATCTGTATGGTAACTGAAAAGCATTAACCTGCTTTCTCTGGTACAGAACAGTTTATAGAATTTACAGTTTGTATATTGTCTATATAATTTTTTGACATAACTCTACAAATTATACTCAAAACATTGCAATGACATAGCAAAGCTAGATGCTGTAGTATATTAATATTTTGCAAAAATATGTTTTAACTCTCTTTTTCAGTTCATGAATTATCTATGAACAGACAACTGTGTTCTTGAACGTATTTGTTATTAGAAGTAATTGTACTATAATGTAAGGAAATAATTCTTCATTGGTTGCACATTCCCAAAATAATTTGTTTCAAGTACTCTACATTCCAGTTGATGGCATGCCGTAAAAGCCAACAGGCTTTTTCAGACAGAAAAATGCTTACTGCTGTTTTGAGAAGATGATCATCTACAGACAACATATTGAGAGAGTTTTGCATGCTAAAAATATCTAGAAATTCAAAAGCTCAATTGCATTTCAAAGAAATACAATCTGTTGTTGGGTGTTATCAGTGATCTTCACAGGAGGGGGTACATTGGGAATGAAGGCTTCCGAAAATGCATCCCAAAGCAGCAGGTAAATTCAGTAAGTCCTCCTTCAGAGTAAATTAATGTCCGTTGTTGTCCATGCCCTACTGATGGACCAATATAGATTAAGACTCAAATCCTGCCTTTGAATGTGCACATGGATCTCCTGTTCTGCCTAGTTAAATAAATGCTATTTATTTTCTGTAACTGATTAGCAATTTCTTCAAAGAGATTCTTTGAAATTATTCTGTTTCCTGGCTACAAGGAACCCTCTACTTCACCTACAAACTGTGCTCCAGGACTGAAGGGGAGCTAAGCTTAAAAGTTGCAACAACTGGCTATTTTGAGGTGGTGGTAGTGTTTTGGGGATATTATTGTTTGGATACCCTGCCCCTAACCTCCAGACATTTTAAGCAATAGTAACTTTCAACTCATGTCAGCGGAGAAGGGTCACATAATACTGGCATAATTTGACACTGCACCTGAAATACTTTATTATCTAGCAAATTAATGAAATTTGGGAATCTACGTCTTTTATGCTGGCTCTGGTAAGTATTGTAAGCCTTGCTGTGTGACGTAGGTAACTAGAACCCCTTTTAGCCTGATACAAGCCAGGACAACTTAAAAGTTAAAGCCCATGAGGTAACTGAGTCCTGTGTTCAGTTTGGCCCACAGAGATGATACTACCTATATTACCAAAGTAAACTTCTTAAAATAAAAATAAAAATGAGAGGTACAGACACTTTTTTTCATATGCTTTATAAGCTCAAAATTAGCTGTGACTACTTGGTTCCACCTTAGGAAGTCTGAATTACCTGTCCTTGGCAGGCCATGCAAGGACAACAATGTTAATCCATCGCAATTTTTATAGATATGAACAGCAGCTCTGAACTGTCAAACCTTTTGGGTTTACACCACAGCTGCAGCACTACTTTGATTAGATAATCACAGAAAATGCACTGTCAAGTAATATTTTTTCCTTAGGTTGATTGGACTAGTGCTTTTGAGGTCCACTAGTCACTATTACAGACATTAGAAAAGTATTGATTACATCTTCGGACAAAAAAGGGACTGTTTTAAGCAATGTTTTCCCAAGTTCTGCTAAATTTATGGATTTTCCTTTGTATATCACCATTGTGTTTCAAAGTGGAACACAAAGGTGTAGGTAATTGTCTGAGGCACAAAGCCATTACACTGCAAACCCTATCTCTTTAGCATTTTGTAGGAAAACAAAAGCAGTGTAAGCAGCCTCTGCCACCCTCTTTTTCCCTTCTGGAAGCCTCCCATAAACCTAGTCTTGAAAGGTACTGCAAAGGCAGAACTTTCCACCTGCCAAGTCTCCTCCCAGTTTACAACACAACCAACTGTGAAAAGTCTCCATAGCTCTAGTGTGGAGTTTCCTCTCTTTAAGCTCTCCTACAGGACTTCCTATAGGAACGAGGATTTGGACCACACAAGTTTGGTAGGTTTTTGTTGCTGCTGCCACCAGCATTTAGTGCTGCTAATTAGATGCAGTAGAGATCATTTATAAAATCGCATATGTGAGAGAGGCTTAAAGCATTCCCCTAATCCTGCTCCCCTGCACTGAGAACATACCACATTTAGCTACAACTGTGTCTAAACAGCTTCTGTAGTGGTGACCCCTAAGAACCCAGAGACTACCTGCAAGAGGCAGCAAAGACAAGTAAATTGTTTTATTAGCAATTTATATTCACTCAGTGAGGGTCCATGTTTCTATCAGGAGGTGAAGTTTGTAAAAATTGTCAAATGTTGGAAGTTACTGCTCTTGATCCTCCATGAGAGATGGTACTCTCTCCTTTTTCAGAAATCTCCTGAGAAAAGCTCCTACACAGCCATGTCTACTGTTTTTTTGTTTCTGTAGCTGTAAATTTTATCTCTAGTATTTTCTCTGTACAAATGAAATACAAGATCTTTTTCTGCTATCTAACCAGAGATTATATATTCTGTACTTCCCCTTTTGATTTCTTCATTATAGGACTAACTATCACTTTTTAAGGAGATAGGTAAAATAAAAAAAAAAAAAATCACTAAATTTTCCCTGGTTTTAGTATTTCTCTTCTTTTGTTATGTTACCAGCACTGGCAAAAATAAGGTCAAGCTCCATTAATTAATATTTGCATTGGACTTCATTAAGTAGTCTTAAATATCTACTGAGATTTTCTGCTACCACAGCATATGATGTTGCAAACACCCAAACCATTCCAGCTGTATTTTCAGTAGGAGATGGCTGTGGCAGTCATGCTCCCTCTTGAGATGCGAGTTACCTTTAGTTTCATTTACTGATGTATTTGCAATCTGTTCTCAAACCTCCTAGTCGTGTTTCAAACCAGGCTCTGCACAAGGAGACACAAACCAGTGGATCCTTTGCAGCTGCCCCTACTGAGGAACTCTGTGTCTGTGACCATAGTGGGGCACTGGGGTGTCTACAGGTAATCAAGATGATTCAGTCTCATCAAAATGCCCAGTAGTGCCTCTACTCACTCAGAGTAAATCCTAACCATTTTGCACAACTAAAATACCCATCTTGTCTTGTTTACAGCTTTGCTGTGGCCTGCCTATGTTGTGCAAGGCTCTGTCCTCATTAAAGACTTAGCAGGGACAATGACCCTTCTTTCCAGGGTGGTTACTCAAGCAGTTCAATGTATGCCTGGTCACCATGACACATGACATTTGGCAGAAATCAACCTTGCTGTCCTTTTGATCTATTTTTTTATTTGCATGGAGATTTTTTTCCACTGAACTTACCTTGTGTAGTATACCAACAAAGTACCAAATAATGTTTAAAACACTGCAACTTTCTTCTTAAACATCAAATCAAGTATTATTCAAATGCCCGGCAAATTAACTGTAAATTAAAAGGAAAAATTTCAAGATGTAGAACATGAAATATATTTGCACATGTTAAATGGTCTCCTGTTCGCACTGGAATCTCCACTGGAGTAGTCTCCTCACAGAGTTCAAGCAATTAAACACTATTTCTTTCTATATAACTGCAAGTTATACATCCTGTTGGTTCAATGTGATTTTTGTAGGATGCAGTTATCTAGATTGTTCTCAATTATAAATCTTCTCCTGCATAATTGATTAAATAATTGTTCACCAGTTTGTCTTGTTAAAATACGTTCACTCGTTTTCATAAGCGCAGATGGTCTTGAAGAATGGAAGTCAGGAAGAGGATAACGTGACAGACAAACACACATGCAGAAGGGACCTGCTCCGTGTAATCCTTGCACTGCAAGCAAAACCCTGCCTGGAAAACACAGAGGTGTTGCCCAGGAAAAGCTTTCAGCAGGGACCCTGAGTAGACGGGTTCGAGAACTGCAGAGCAGGCGGTCAGCCGCAAACACACACGAAACGCTTCAGTCAGCTCAGGGCACTTTCCAAACATACGAATCAATGACAATTAAAGGGGATTATGAAAAAGCAATAGTAGATAGTTAAGTCTTTATGTGATTTAAGTGAGTTAAAGGTGCACGGCCAGATTCTTCCCATGTGCTGATGGGTTAGAGATTGCTATAACTCTAAGGAGGCACAGTTCCTCATTTCCTGGGGACCTTTGAACCTGTTCCTGATGGGAGATCACATAATGACTAGGAGGGGTAGTTCTATTATTGAGACTCCTCTGCTGCTGCAGGCGGAGTAACTCAACTGCCCATGCTCAGACGACATATTGCTGTAGCAATTTTTTTATTTTTAGGATACTTTGGGTCAGATTTAATGTGACTTTGATCAGACTTTTTCTGAAAATGATCTTACAAGAATCAATCCAAAGGCCTCAAGCACTGCCTGAAAGTATAAACTGGATTAGGACAGATGTCCACCTGTATCTGTACTTCTCCAACCTCTCTGGTTCTTTAGGAAGAGAGTATAAAATAAGATACATGCAGAGTAGTATTTCCTCAGCTTTACTAACCGAGTTTCCAGTAATCATCTATTAATGGACTTGTTGTATTGAATGCTTTCTCTGGATCACTTCATTTAATAACTACCGTACTGATCAAATATATATGATTTTTTCTAATCATTTTTAAAATTCATTTATAATTTTGTCCTCCAGGATATCCTGTGGCATTGAGTTCCTCAGGACCACTGCTATTAGTGTTTGACAGAGCTCTGCCAGTGCAAAGAGTCTGACCTATTGACTTGAGGTAACCTTACTTGAAATCAAACAATAGAGAACAATAACAGCCCTAGAGAACCTACCATACAATAGCAGTGTATTTAAGAGAGGTAATTTGCATAAAGAGCTAAAAATAACCAGACAGTTTGCATAGGGTTTCCAGTGTAAGAATTTATATATACACTTTAGGAAGTAAGAGTAGTAAGTTTTCACATTTATGAATGAACACAACTGTGCAAACCTAGGTATAAAAGCAAATAAAGTTAAAGGTTCCCTGCTGCAACACGGCAAAATTGCTGAAATGATTTCAGCACAGAAATAATGAACATGCTCAGGGCTTTTGGCTGCAGGGAGAATTCTGGTTCTGGAGGTCTGCACAAGCTGCAAATGCTTGAAGAACATCACAGGGAAAATGAATTACAACTAACCAGCGAGAGATTATTTTAAAGCAAAAAATGGTCTGAACAGTTCCATAAAGATACTGAAAGAAAACTTGAGGGAAGACAGGGTAGGTGACAGTCTGAAGAGATTGCTACTATGAGGTGCTAAAAGAATTTCACAATAAATCAAATCCTCAACCAGATATTTGAACTCAACAGCACATTTCTAAACATAAACTCAGAATTGAAATAGCAGAAATAACCTACAAATCAAATAGTGAGGGGAGTGTTATTGCTGCCTTTTCCAGCCCATAACTACTCCCTCTTATCAGCAATCAAATCATTTAGAAATGCAAATGGTGACATTAAGGAATCAGCACAACTGAAGGGATGCTGAAATCACTAAGCTACATCATTTTCCACTGGCACACAGAACTGCGAACCTGAGCAAGCACCATGCCACAAAAGGAAAACTGGATCTGACTTTTGTGTGCGTGTCTGAGTATTTAATCACTGAGGCGAAAAAATCCAACATTATATCAAAACATTGCAGACAATGCATTATGAATCAGGAACTGGAGCTATATACACTGTAGGTCAGTACAGAACTACCAGCAATCGATGCCAGGAGAACTCAGAAATCAAATGGGAATACTTTGCTTTACTAAAGTATACTTGATTGCCCTGAGGAAGTATCCTCTACAAACAAGGATTTCTAGAAGCTGGTCATCTACCACACTGGATATCAGAACAGAGAAATATACCTGTGTATGAAAAGGAGAGGAAGACCTTCATTGCTAAGAAAGGAGTCCAAGTTCCTAAATAACCCAAACCTCAGACTTAAGTGAAAATGGCACTGAACTGCAGGAGCAGCTGGGAGTGGTGGAGAGAAAAAGGCCAAAGCAGGGGACAAAAGCATATGCAAGTTTAGAGGACACAGTAACAGTTTGTCAACATCTATGTCAACTTTTCAAGATGGAATTCTTCATCTTCAAAATGAGAAGCAACCTCAAGGCATGGCATTTTCTCTGTGGTGGGCTCACACTTTCTCCCCAAATACTTCAACGCCCCTTAATCTGTCACTGGAAAGCTACCAATCTGTCAGTCACCAGTAATTCTTCCTCTTGCTTTCCAAAGCGATTGCTGCATTCACACCACTCACAGCAAACCAATCTCCGTTCTGTCAGATCACCAACAGATTAAAATACCTCCCAGCCCAGCTCCTCCTCCTCCTCCCGTGCTACCCCTCTGCTCACCAGTGACAGCCTTCAGGACTCTTCTCCTCCAGTGCTGCTTTGCTTTTAGATTCTTGGACTCTCAGGTGGAGCTTAACAAAGCTTTTCAGTTGCTACCCTGTGGTCTTAATACCACTCTTTCCCAACCAGTGCCATACAAAAAAAAAAAAAAAAAAAAAAAAAAAAAGATAAATAGGAAAAAACACAATTTCAACACCAGTGTGAAGAATGACATTTCAAAGAAGTCTATAGCAGATATTTGCACGACAGACACCTCACAGTTGTTCAGAAATCTCCTTTACTGTGTAGTGTAATTACAGCATTTTTATGGAATTATGAGGAGCAATTTCATGTAGTTTCACTGCCTGCAGAGTGCAGCAAAACCCACACTGTCTGAATCTGAGTTGAGCTAGTCTTTGCTCACTTCCACAGTCTGTGGTCACCTCAAGCGGGGAAGGGAAACTGGCTCACCTCATCCTGCCAGCTGCCAGACAAAGCAGCAATCCCCACCCACCCGCAATGCCACAAGAATAACTTAAGCCAAAGGATAGATGTCAGTGTGCTTTGCGCAGAAAGGCTGCCTAATTAGAGGGAGAATCCAAATCACAGAGACTGGAGGAAACTTGCCCACAGCCACGCTGGTGGCAGTGGCACAGCAAAGTCCCAAACTCACAACTCCAGACACCATCCACAGGTCTTCCCTGAGACATTGAAGTGCAGTGTTGGGTTTGTTTTCTCCCAACTCTCCAGTGCAAGTACATGAAAAAAGTGACAGCAATGGGGAGGTACAAGTTTTCTAGCTCCTTATTAATCTCGATACACTTTTATGGTGAGACTGTTACTCACTCTATATATGTAAAATGTAAAAAATGTACAACTAGTAAATTCCAGACAATGTAAACAGTACAAATACTCTTATTTGAAAGAGGGCATGTTGCATTTATCAAGATTACTTCAGTCTTTGGGAGTTTTGTGTAGCTTTTGCCCTTGCTCTCTTTTTGCCCCAGTAATTCTAATGAATGTGTGTGCATGTGTAGGGTAAGGTATTCCAGTTGTCATCTTACTACAGTAGGTAATGTTAAAAATGTGTGCCCCTTCTAATGTCGAAGAGATGCGTGTGGTACTTTGTCTGCTTTGAACGATAGGCCTGCCGCATTGACCAGGTAAATGTTTTCTGGTAGGAGTGGAATTTTTACTGTGGCTGTGTGCTGCTGGAATGTTTATCTTTGCTCAAGTTGCCTGGCTATTGCAAAGCTACTTGAAATGATTCATGAGTCTGACAGATGTCTGGTACAGCTGGATGTGTCCTTGATTATCCCAAAAGTCTGGACAACGCTGTCATTCACCATTGCCCAAATTATCTTTGTATTGACTGCAGAAGCCTCTGTGACAGTACTGTAATGGCTAATTACCCAGGATACCTTTGATACTTACTTTAAAGTGGTTTACAAGAGTTTAAAAAAGGAAGAGAGAAGGAGAAAGAATTGGAGCAAAAACATACCACTGAAAGTTATACTCTTATATGTTCCAAAATAATATAGGCTTTAGCCTACATGAGAATATACTGCCTAGGTTAATTAAATCCAGGCTGTCCTTTTAAAATGGACAGATTTCCAGTAAAATAGATAAGAAGGAAATATAAATAATCCTGACAATGATAAATCATGGACAATAGAAGGAGCTATTAACCAGGAGAGAATTGTACGTAAAAAACATTCTTGAAAAAAAAAAAAAGATAATGAGCAGCCATTTGCCTGCTTTATATGTTGCTGGAAAAATAACATGTTCTGCTTAGCAGATAACAAAGAGCAGCATTGGTAGCAATACTAAATATGTATATGGCTGTCTCATAAAACTGCCTATAAGGAGGTATGAAAGCAGAGATCTCTTTTTCCTGTACTATTAATTAATGTATTTTGAAGAACATTGTTTCGGCAAAGTAAAAATATATTAAGGGTGAAAGAGGACAGGGTATGAACATCTTATTTTAGTGAAAATGAGGTCTAAATGACAACTCAAAATTATAGCAAATCTCTGCTTTTTAGGGCTGTGCCTCTCCTGATGATTCAGTCTAGGTCCAGCCTTTTCTCCCTTGAGTTTCAAACAATTCCGAAAATGTCCAAGATCCACAAGGGCAGGTTGCTCCCACAAAGTCAGCGATGACATTCCCATTGGTTTCAGTAGAGGAAGGATTTACTTTCCAAAACCAAACCTTCCAGTTCAGGCCTATGTGCCACATATACTGCAGTGAAAAATGCCTTCCCAGTGCCTTCTGTGGTGGTGAATAGCTGATTCAGTCCAGACACCAAACTAGAATAAGGTGATCCAAGTGTATCTGCCTGATACTGCCTTAGTGATGTCAGTGTAGAGAACAGAGAGACCACACTTCTGATCATGTGGTCATCTTGCTTATTATTTACCCTTGTTACCTCAGTGTAAATGATGTATTTATTAGAAGGTGACGAATTATTGACCAGAACATTTGGGTATCATTCAGATAAAAATAATAACTCTCTTTGTAACTCAGAACTGAACAGTCAAACCCCAGTGAATTAAATACTTAGAGAATGTTGTGTTTTCCTTGTTTGTCAGGTTCTTCAAAGAGCTCACATTTTAGCTGTTATATGAAATCATTCTCTAAAATATATCTATTCATTAAAAAGTGACAGACAGAATGTTTGTTGTTTAAAATGAAAGGCTTACTCTTTCATCTTATTTTGGGTAGAAGATAACATTCCGTTATTTACATTTCTTACTGTGATGGCATAAGTTTTACAATTATAGTTCTGCTACTGTTACTTAAATATCAATAATTTTTCTTCTTATGACTCAAAATTCCCTTACCTTTCATTAACAGTAGAAGTATGTCTATTTGTCAATCCACAACAATACCTGTACAAATTAAGAAACAAGAATTCAGTATTTGTACTAGATGAACTAACCACAGATAATCATGAGGAAATATATTCTACCTCTTTGCGTGGTTATGGCACTGCAAATGGAAATACAACATGCTAAATATGGGGCGAAATCAAAGCATCTTTTCTAGTCCTGTTGCTCAAGCTTCTGGAGGCTCAGACCCGATTGCATGCAGACAGATTAAACTTCCAGTTCTTGCAGTATGAACGAAATCCTGACTGCTGCAATATCTTGCAAAACTAGGTTTGTTACAAGGCGGGACAAATGCTTGGTAGCATAGTCGCAGATTCTGTGCAGCCAGGTATCTATCAGCTATTGACCTGCTCTTATAACATCTAATACTGTTATATAATACTTCTAATAAAGATTGGTAAGGCTTAGGTATAATAAAAAAATCTAATTCAAACTATCACTCGTGTTGATTTTAGCATTAATTTTGCAGCATGTCAGTACCATGAAGATTTACAGGAGGGTCGATAGTATAAATGAAAACTATTAGGGAAATTAGAAATAAAAATTCAAGTACTTTTTTCCATTAGAAATACAGACTCTTTCTCATGCGGTCCTTTTGAGCTGAGTGGTCAGGAACAGACTGATATTTATTCTTCGATGGAAATACACAAAACCCAAGAATGTTTAACACCAATTAGGTTTGGTGAGAGGTCTTGCAGTGCCTTAGATTTCGGCTCTGAGCTTCCCAATGACTTTTGAACAATCAGTCTGCATGGTACAATGACTGATTACTTAATTTGGGGCCACACATACCTTGTGTAACAATCTTAGAGAAGTCTCAGTGTTATAAGCTGTCCTTGTATTCAACAGGTAGGAGCAAGACATTGACTGGTAGCATTCTGATGTGGAAATGTATTTCAAAATGCGAGGGATCTTTCTGGAAAACTTTTGAAAAGCTGCAAATTTAAAAACCCTAAATGCTCATGTACTTTGCATTTTATCCAGCTCGTCAAGATCATTTACTGCTGGGGCTGGATGGATCAACAGGAAAGGGTGGCACAAAGCAGTGCTCTGCACATCCTCAGCCCTAAAGACAGACCACTGTTGGTCACACATGTGACAGCTGGGTGGTGGATCTGAGATACCTCCATAGTTTTTGTGCTAAATTATTTTTTAAGTTGGATTTTATGTTAACATTCCACACCTGTGATACTAGGAATGAAGTGCTTGATAGACTCACCAACCAGACACTCAAGGAGCACATGTTCCCTGCTTTGACTTAACTTTTCTGCTGAATCTTTGTGCCACAATTACCAAGAGATCACATATTTTTAACTTCTTTTACCTGAAACCATTCAGATGAGTTTTGAAGAGAAGATCCATAGCACTTGTAAAAACACTGTATCTCGGATTCCCAAACTCATTTCTCACTCTTCTTTCTTTCTAGTCACTTTTGAAAACCTAGACCTCAAGTGAAAAAAAAAGTATGGTCCAGATTTCAGATGCCAAAACAGACTGTTACCATCACTCTATTTAACAGTTAATGACATCCATGTAGCAACTTTTCAGTAGTCTTGATCTTGAACAGAATTGTTCTCTAAAAAATCATCACTCTCCCAACTAGCTGTCAGTTATATTTTTCTCCCCTCTTACCTTGTGTCCAATCGCAGGTAATGGAGCTAATTGTTATACCATGGTCACTGAAGGCTGAGAATTACAGTCACATTGCCTGTGCTCCTAAAAGGAGTGTCTACAAGTCTTACTGCCTGGGTTTAAGACAGTCCATACATTTATGCTCTGATCCAGATGGGACCTGAATTGGCACTATCCCATTCACAGCTATGAAATGAGGATTGGGATGCATAATGGGTTGTGTGTGGAACGAAAGTACTTAACATCATCAGTGAATTTTGTTTGGGGAACACGGGAAATGGATCGGGAAAATGTTTTCTAAAGGACAGGGGCTCCAAGCTCTGCAGAGAAAGTGCCATGCCCTGATCATATCCCATGGCAATGGCTGCTAGGGTACTGTATACTTCCTGTGGTAAAGAGGCAGAACGTGAACTGCAGAGCTCAAATTCACTCTACGTACATGCAGGAATTCAGAAATGTTAATTTTAATCGAAACTTCCTTTAATATGCAGGAAGTATGCTATTCATCTAGGACTTCAAAGTTTCACTGTAATTTTGTTTAATACCTTAATTTAAGTGCTTGGTAAGAAATGAAAAAATATGCATTTTGCACCAGTATGTAATATTTCCTAGGATTTGAATACTGACTAACACAGGTTTTGGTATTCATCATTTTTTAAGACATCAGTAATACATAAGAAGTCTTTTTGAATGAAAATTGTACTGGTTATGTTCACTCAGAGCATTCCTTTTTTCCCCTGTTTGCTTTTGAGAGATATTGGCGGGGGCTGGGGGAGGAGGGAGGGAGTGGAACGGGGGACATAAAAAAAAAAAATCAGTTTGGAATATTGTTACAAACCCTCATATATCTTAGTATTACAGCCACTAACAAGCTCACTACAACTTTCTTAAGAGCTGTCAGACACATTTACAATTCCAATGATTAAAAGTTGCAAATATATTATAAACTTCACTGCATGGTATTTTCCAGTAATGCAAACAGGCTTTGCAGCTAGGGTAACATGAAATTCAAAGGAGACTTTGATTACATCTAATCTGGTAAAGAAATGAAATCATAAGCATGCTTATTTCAAGCAACAAGGAAAGAAAGCAAAATAATACATCAAATCCCTGAGTGAGCAGTCACAAAAGACCTTTAAATAACTCAACTTTTTACCATATTTTATTATCCTTTCCTGGTTTTACAGCATTATCTGCTATAGAAATGCAGGGAGATTTGTAAAACACTATAGCATTTAAGTCATTACATTTTATAGCTAATTTCTAATGTGGATTTGATTTTTTACGAGCACAAAAAGAATCTAATTTGCATTAGTGACAGTAACTAGAGAAATTTAACACCTGGCACTGGTTGTAGCAGAAATTGAATATTAGCTACTTGGGTGCTAAAAAGCACATTCATACCTTCAAGGGGGATTTTTCATTTATTTATGCTGTACTCTCTTGTTTGTCATTACAAAAGTGTTCTTACATCATGATGGAGGAAGACTCTCAGGAATGCAAAAAATACTGTGCACTCGACAAAGGGAGTTTGCAGCAACAGCAGCAAAATGAATCATTTATATACTAAAGAATGTACAAACCCAGAAATAAATCTCCAATGAGATATAAAATTAGAACAGCAGCAATGTACAGACAATTCATTTCCACAAGTGCTTTTTATTTATTTATTTTTCCACAGATACCGCTGCTTTCTTGGAGCAATACATTACACCCAAATTAAACCTCCATTTAAGGAAGAAAAACCCCCAAACAAGTCCAAACCATGGCTGACACGAAAAAGAACCACATTTCCACATGAACAATCCACATATTTATAAAGGGTGGAAAATTAGGAGCTGCAAAATAGGCAAAGCCGCTGTAAAATGATATGGGAAGTGACATTTTACATAGCCGGCTACAATTAACACATTGATGGCATTTTGCTGGGCTCCTTGCAGTGATAATGCTGTTGTCAAATGTGTTTAGTGCACCAAATCTCCTGGAGCCTTCAGCTAGGCAGCAAGCTTTTGACAGATTGAAGGTTCGGAGATAGGCTATCATGACAGATGGAAACTGGCACCGATGTTCAGCTTTCGCCGATCACAGGGGACCTGCCCCCCTTATTCTTCAGGGCTCAGCTCTGCAACCTTCCCCCTTCTGATGAAAGCAGGGGATGGCATTGTTAAATAGTGCATCTGTGTGAGTTAGACTACTCTGATGAAAGCATAAGGCAGACGCTCTGTGAAGCAAAAGACAGCCTCTGCTCTAACTGCATTTTAGATAGACTCGGGGAGGACTCCAGGGAGCTGGGATAAAACTTTGGTAAATTTCAGACAAAAAGAAAATGCTCACGCTAACCCTTAAATGGTGCTTCTTATGGATCTATATTCATAGGCTGGAGGAATCCCTACATACAAGCTAGCAGGAGTGCTTGGGCGAGACTGTCCATAGGAGCCTCTCCATTACTATTTTGATCATTTATTGAAATTAGTTTCTAAGGACTGTACATAACAGAACCCCATCCAGACAACAGATCCAAACAGGAGATGGATCCATGTAGAGGGAGGGTGTGAGAGCGAGTCCGCCTTGCTATGAGCATCCAGCTTGTTCAGAGGCTAATTCAATTATTAGGAGAGGCTGTTCTTGCAACTGGTCTTGATTCTTGGATGTGATGTGAAAACCGGGGTGGGAGCTTGTGTTATTGAGCTTTACACAGCTGGGCATAAACAGGCAGATAATACAGTTAATTAACCTTTCACCTCCCAACACCTTTTGAAGAAAGGCATTTGTTATTTTTTTTAATCAGCCTCAGGATATTTCAAAGGCACTTATTCTGACTATATTTGCTTCATTTTATCCCTGACAAATTCCTGTTTGATTTCTTTAAACTGGGCTGTAGAGCTTTCTTTTTGCTGTCTTAATCTTCAATTCCACTCTCGCTGATATAGTATTTGGAGCAGCATACTGCAGCCCATTTGAGGTATGATAATCAGCTGATTAGCTAGTGAAGTCGTTTTCCCTGAGGCTCTTTTGTGTGCAAAATCCTCACACTCAATTGACATGTGGACATCATAAAGCTGATGAAATGCAATTGTAATGAACAAGAGGGAGAGGCATCTGCAGCAGTCTAAATGAAAGACCCTTCCCTCTCGACATGCTAATTCAGAAAATCTGCTCTTAACTTGTACTCCCTCTGGATCCCAGTGGATGTGAATCTCCATGAATGCATATTCAAAACAGCGCATTAGCCTCAGTAGCAAGTGAAATTTGAGCCTGGATGGACCAATTCTAATTTCAAGACAGATTATGCTGCATCAAACGTAGTAATGATTTGACAGTTCATTTGTGACGAGAGTCCTACAGTCAAGGTTTAATGCACGGACAGGCGCAGGTGTGCAGCCAGTACCAGCAAAATCCAAAGGCTGCCAGTTAGGAAGCCTCACGCATGAGGAAAGGTGAAATATGTTTAAGAAATTAAAGAATGCTATAGCAGTGGTTCTCCTGCCACACCTTCCATCAGGCCCTGGCTAGGAGGGACCAGAAGTGCAGCCTAGTATACCACGGTCACTACAAATTAGTTCCAGGATGGAACAAATTAGGGAACAAGAGCAGAGGATAGTTTGGTTTCGTAACCATCTTCTAGGTAAATAACTGGCTGTGCCTTCCGGAAATTTAGGCCAGCTCTGGCTCTGTCCCTGGAGTAAGTGTATGAGTGAAAACTGCTCTAAGTAGGCACCCATAGTGTGGGCTGAGTGCTGCCAGACTCTGCCTGTGTATGTGGTGGATACTGATTTTCAGTTCCTCTCCAGTAGCTTTTAGGGTCTGTTTTGGGCTCCTCTGCCTCAAAATTATCTAAATTGTTAATTACCTTTACCAGGTGGACACCATATGAGTTTTTTTTCATGAGTTTCTTCATTCCTTTGTGATTTTTAAGACAGGAAGAGAAATTTAAACTTGAATATTCCTGTTGCATACATGCATGCATTTTTAAAATAAAACTGATCTTGATAGATTATAAATTCTTGAAATAATATCAAATACACTTTTATGAGTTAAAAGTGCATGAAATAATTTAAATATACAATAAAAGTCAAAAATGTACAGCCTTTGCTACACAGACATTTAAGTACTAATTAGCTGACATGTTCTGGTAACCAGAACACTCCATCTAAGCTCAGGAAGAGTCATTGCTTGACAGGATCTTCACGTCACTCAGTGAAATTTGTGCCATAGGGCAGGAAACTGAGTCTCAAGGACGTTGTCCCTCACCTCTCCTCCTTTCCTTCGTGTTGACTGGGCTTGCAATATGCAGGTAACAAGGTGGGTGAGTGCCCCACATTTCCCTTCAGTAAGATTTGGTTTAAACCAAATGTATATTGGGCATGACTGGCTATCGGTGCCTGTACTGTATGAGACAAATTATCTGCAACAGAGTTCAAAATCAACTTATCCCCAGCATTACTCCCACTGCCAAAGTTTAGTCCGTATGATTGTGGTCATATAGCTATGTCTGAGTTAAAATACAACGTCTTCTATTCGCATGGACATTTCCTAGAATCAATGCACAATTCCAGATCTTAAGCATTGCCACTCAACCATTTCATGAGGACGTGGTTAAAAGAGCTATGAAACCTCCTTAAATTGCAAGAGCTCCTACTCTTCCAATGTGTGACTCTTTCAACAACACAAGACTATCTCAGCATACACCCTAAACAAATACCAGCTGTAAAGGCTGCTGGTCAAATAGGATCCTCTGAAAAAGCAGAGTGCCACATCTTCCCTGTCACATCACTGAATGAACTGAGCATTCAGACATCCTGATATCCTCCGCATTCATTCTTTCCTATTCCAATTGGTTTGGGGGGGAATGCGAGGAACAAGTTAACACCTTTGCTGTTTTATTTGGTTCTTTTTCTTTTATCCTCAAAAGATGAAAAATGGGGTCTCCTCTCTTGGGAAGAGGGCTGTGTCAGAAGTTTTACCACTTTGTTTTAAAACCTACTTGCCTAAAAGCCCACTAAAAAGTGCACAGATATCATTTTGTGTTGAAGCAGCTGTCTTGCATGGAAGAGCAACATTACCAGGAGAGGTGGCTACAGACATTTTCTGCCTTACAGGGTGCTTGTATAAGATATAAATGAAGTAACAGACTAATTTTTGTAGCTTTACTTTGTTACTGAACCTCACCAAAGTGGAGATATATTATAAATCCTTTACAGTACTGAAGAACTGAGGACTAATAGTTATTGCAGACAGACTATCAAAGGCCATAAACGTCATAGTCATTGGTCAGACACATTAACATCATAAATGTATATATAACAACAGCATTTTTAAACATTTCCTCTCACCAACTCAATAAGTACCTTTCAGCAATAGTCTTGGCTTGGATATCATTGAATTACTATCCACACTGTATTTTGGGGCTCAGCAAAGCCAAAAAGCTGCAGAATTGCATTAAATTTCTCGGTTAGTTCTACTTACATGTTCCTGAATTCATCAGCAGTAGTGGTTTGAGATCATGCGATTTCTTATCTCCTGTATTTCTGCTGTGTGTGCTTACTGAGGTTTAGAAAGTGGGTTTTCATTTTCATCTTCCCAACGGTCTAGAAGATTTATATGGAATCATTAATTATGAAAATTAACATCATTCTAAACATCAAAGTTTGATCAGATAATAAATGTCATTCATACTACATGTCATGAGTTTGATTCATATTTTTTACCTTCTTCAAACCTGCTCAAGTATAGTAAAAACCAGTGTCATATCTAATAAATTACCACCAGAAGACCTGGTCTTTGCTGCCTGTTGCTTCAGAAACATCAGATTACAATGATGTTTAACAGAGGGGCTTACTTTTTTTTTTGTCTCCATTGAATGCTTCAAACCAGTTCGGCAATCCTTAAAAGGTTAATGAGTACTGTCTTCTACTGAATGCCAAACTGCTTTAATTCAGAAAATGAGAAAACATTCCTAAAATGTAATCAGCTGTCACTTAGGAAATGGCATACAACAAGATAAGGGTGTTTTACATTTTGTTTCTTAAGCAGTGCTTCTGAGAGATCTAGAGAAAACGTCAGGTGGTTCCATCTCAAGGTGCATTTCCCTCCAGAACTGTTTTTACCTGGAAGAGCAAACAGCAGTCATTCAACCTCCTGGTTTCTATCCCTCCAGGTAGTCACAGCCTTGAATACTTGCTTGCTCTGAACATCCCGGCCTCTCTTACAGAGTGCAGCACCTTGCACATGTCTCATTGAGTGGCATCTTTTGTGCATCCAAGTGCTCCTCCAGCATCTCAGGGTCATCTGAACACAGCACAGCTGGAGCAGAACAGAGAGGCTTGGCAGTTCCAGGACCTCCTCCTTGCACCTGTAGATGGATTCTTGTGCTTGGAGGGAGTGTCCTTGAACTTCCCAGAAGTGGAGATAAAAATAAGACTGGATATATGGGTCAGAATGGTAAGGAGGAGACAGTATTCCTTTGCTCTGTGCAACCCACATCCCCAGGAGCAATCCTGCTCTGACAGACTTTTTGACATGGTGGACCCATTGAAAATGTCATTCCTCACCATGGGTCTCCACTCTCTGATGGTGTACATACAGGTTTCTGGAAAGCCCACCACGCTCTTAAGCACTACAGAGCTTCAAAGGACTCCAATTCCTGCCTCTGTATCAACATCTGCTGCAGGCCTGTTGCAAGTCTTGGGAAGAGTCATAGAGAGAAATGATATAATTTTTCCCAAATCAAAATGCTAAGCAATTTTACATTGTTAATGAAATTAAGATGATAATTGAAAATAATGTGATCTCAAAGTCATGTTTTGCAAATATTCAGACACTACAATTTCCCGCGATCCCAAAATTCTTGTGATAGAGGGGCTTACTTAAAATGTCTGCCAGATCCTGCCCCTTTTCACAGCACCATGCTGCTGTGCTCTTTTCACTCTGCACAACACCCCTGCACCACTAAAGCATTTAATAGCAATATCTGGCACTTACAGAATGCTTTTCACCTACAGGCATTAAATATAGGTCATCTTTATCTCTTTTACAGAGTATAATTAAAAAAAAAAAAATCCATCTTGGGTGACCTGCCAAAAGCTATTGCAGATCCAGAGCACGGTCCAGTCTTGATGCCTTCCCAGTTCTGTTTTCCTGCAGCCTGTGTGCACAGCTCCACACAACTCCCAGGAACAACCCTGTAGAATGTTTCTGAAGCAATATGCAAAAAACCCCCCGACTTTTAGGTGCAAGTTACTTGCAGATATTGTTAGAATATGACATAATGTGCTTACAGCACTGCTCTTTTAATTGTTTTGCCCAGACCTTTTTACAGCTTTAATCCCTGCAAGCCCCCGCACTCCACTCTGTAGCAGAAGAACACCCATAATCAAGAGAAGCATTTAATTCAAAGATTTCGTCTATATTATCACCAGAATTTTTAATTATTTTCTTCCCTGTTGTATTTAGTGAGCCTCACTGCCTGTCAGCAGAAGGAGCCCTTCTTGCTTGATCTCCAAGTGCACGGTAATAGTACAATGTGTTTCTTCTTGCTGGTTAGCATAAACCACCTTCCATGCATTCTGAATGTATCAAGAATGCTGTAAAGTTTAAATTGGGCTATCTGTAATTAACTATGTTTTTAAGAGTTTGTAGGCAATTTCAGAGCAGGGCTCTACCATATTAACAGTTTCACAAGGAGGAAGCAGAATTTAAACAGAGGAAACAAACACAAACATGTTCTTTATTTAATGGCAATGAAATTCATTTAAAAAAAAAAAAAAGAGTGCAATTGCAGTAAACTGTTTTTGGTTGGCTTGTTTGTTTTTTTTATTTTGGTTTGGGTTTGTGGCACCTTCTTATGGACAATATCTAATTAACTTACTAATCACATAAGCAAAAACCCAAGTAGGTTATTCAGCTGTATCATTCTTAGGAGACAATGTCGCCTAAAACCATGTTTACTCTATTTTTATATTTGCAGTTTGTGTAAATCTTACTGTTTTTCAGCTTACCCATAGTAACAATGTTTTCCTTAATAGTCTTTTACATAACAGCATATAGGGAAGAGCAATATCGAACTACTGGAATTCAGAGGCAGGCACAGAAAAAAAGTTACTTGTCAGTAGCTGAGTGGTTTTCCTGCCTGCCAACTTAACTCGAAGAATTACTATAAACAAGTATTTTTAATCTGGATCTTTTCAGAGAAGTTCTGTTGTTGGTTATATTTCCAATGGTTGCAGCAGATGCATGGAAAAAGAAATCATTACTAGATTTCACATTGTACTTTGAGAATATTTGACAGGAAACTGGATATGAGTGAAAAAGGAAAATTCAAAACTGCTCGATATAAAGTATTTTCAAAATAAATTACTTGATCCCTCCATCATATCCAGCAGTAATATTATCTACAGCTAATATGGCACTTGTGCCACCAGCTGACAAGTACATCAATGGACACTGCCTCAGATCAATGGCCGAGTGCTGGACTTCACTCTCATATACAAAAATTATATGATATAAATATGGTAATCATACTCATGTGTTCACTGATATACCTCCCTCTTCATTCAGATAATTCCTTCTCCCTTTTACCTGGCCTGGGCAAAGCTCCTTCATCTTGCTAAGATTTTAAGTCATTCAAAGCAGCACTTAGCACTCCCTTCTTGTATCACCAAAGTCATCTAATAACTTGCAAATACATGTGCTTTCCTTTCTCCTCTGACAGCTTAGGGAATCAAGGTTAAAAGAACTGCCTGATGCTAGGCAGGTGTCTTCTGTGGTCTGAAGAAAGAAGAAATAATCTGAGAAGGTAATTTCTAACACTGACCATATCTGAGCTCTTCATCATTTCTTCTTCAGCTCTCTAAATTTTACCTTGTTTCAATCACATTTTCTGCAATTGTGCTGAAAATCATTTTGCCTTGTTTTCACAGGGAGTCCTCTGGTTTTGACCATCCATCAGATGATGGGTGGAGTGGTGAAGGTACTGCTAGCAGCTCCACCAGCAATCACTGACTTGGTGCAGTGACTTGCTTGAAGAGACATGCAGACCTGGCACTGGACCACAGGCACTCCAGTAAAACCCACATATGACAGCAGTGAACTCTTTGAACTCCAATAACTAGTCCACTTCACTGGGTTAAAAAGTGATCCTGCTTTTTGTTTCCTGTACAAATCAAGGAGGAACACTCCCCCTAATTCACCCCAAACAAACATGTAACCTGCTTATAAACTCCAAGCTTATTTTGGTCTTTGAAAATAATGAAAGAACAAACAGTTCTGCCTAAATTCAGTAAATTAATCACTGGCCCAGAAATGACTGTCTGGTTGTCTGAACATCTCTCCAGTTTGACAGACCAGCGGATGCTCTCTGCTGTCTTGACTGTTCACCTTAGCTGAATCTCAAAATCAAACACCTCCGAACAGCACCTCTAATAAAGCAGCTGTGTACTCTGCTGATGCTATCGCTGTTTGTGAATGGCTCGGAAACCAACAATAATGCAAGAAGCTTTCTACAGTTTTGTTTTTGTCAAAATGAATCCCTAAATTGATGTATTTTTATTCCCTGATCCCAAATATAATTTCATAGTCTAGTATCATTACATACTCTGTAGTGATTGCTTTCACTAACAGTAATATTTTCACAAAGCACTGTGACTAATATGCTTTTTCTATTTCCCAGGACTACCCAGCATAAATTCCCCAGTGATGAAATGGCTGAGTTTCTTCCTGGGAGAAGCACCCTAACACAGCTGGTAGGTTGGAGAGTTATTGTAGAAAAATCACTGAAACCATCAACCTTGTGCACAGCAGCAAGCAGAGAGGCAAACATCAAGTGGTATTAGCAAGGGGATAAAGCAGTAAACAAGAGATGATATACTTTCTATACGAGAAGGTCTTTAATAGCTATAACCCATATGGAGCTTACCGAGACCCGTTTGCAGGGCTGGGAGCTGCAATACAGGAAGCACGACACTGCCTTGCAAAGGATGTACTGTAGGGCAACAAAGATAATATCAGGTCTCTAAAATTTAAGTTGTAAGAAGAAGTTAAGGGATGTGAGTTATTCTCCCTGGAAAATAACAGCCACAGATGTGACCTAGAAGAAGTTTTTAAAATTATGGGAAGACTGATAAAATTCTTAGTGATATTTTGGTCACTGCGGCAAGATGCTCACAAAAAAAGAAGTGTAAATGTTATAAAACTAGGATTAAAGAAGAATTCAGAGAACTGAGCTATCTATGCACAGATAATAAAAAAAATCATTCCCATTGAGGTCAACAAAAAATTGTCATTGATCTGAAGTGGATAGAGATATCCTGGAGTAATTCCCAAGACAAACAAAACCATATTGCACTGCAGTTAAAAGGATGTTTTTCTCTGCTATTAATTTCTGAGCAAAATGCAGCGATAGAAGAGAGAAGCACCTAGAAAAAATGGTTACAACAGAAATGCTGGGTGACATTTCTTCTTTCTGTCTAGAAGTTGAAGGAGGTTTCTGGGTCCAAGTTTTCCTGGGCAGAAAGAGAGCTGTGTTTGTCCCAGATGAGAAGCAGATGGCTGTAAACCAGGATTTTACTGCTTTGCATCCCCTGTCTGTGCTTTCACAGATGGGGAGGAGAAATTGTTGGAAGCTGCCACTTAAAAAAAAAGGCCATGGATGTGGGGATCTGTGTCCTGCATATCTAACCGCCATTGAGGCTGATTTAGGTGGGAAGGTGCCTGCCATTGAAACAAAGCAACTGTGTTTCTCCTGCCCAGGAGTTGGTGTGAGGAGAGAACGAGCTTTTGTGACCCCTACCAAGGAGAGGTATGAATAACCATCAATCCTGCCCGAAACAGGGGAGAAGCGAGCACATCCAGCAGGCTGTGGGGACGGAAATGCTTCCCAGAGCTCTGACAGAAATGCTGGACAAGCAGCTAAATTCCTTCCCAGAAACTGCTCCAGTGACAACGCAATGCCTCCTGGCTCCCTCCAGCCCACCTCTTGCAATAAATGTCATCCTGCAGCCGTATTGGGCATAATTAGCCTAAGATAATAAATTACCCACATTTTCAGGAAAATATTAGAGACCATCATTATTTGGAATAGAGCTGCATTCAGCTGCACAACCCTACCTAATATGATGGATGAAGTAGTCATACCACTGAATACATTTATCTAGAATGAAGTGATTATTTCGAAGATGAACACAGTCAGAAATAAGTGCATATGAATCATACACTACTACACACTGGAGAGTATCAGAGTAGCAGGGGTTGTAGGTCAGCTGACCAGCCCATAGCTTTTAGTTGGTAGATTATTTCGCACATATACCCTAGGATTTTAAAGCTCAGTCTCAAAATCCCTCTGAATTTAAAAATGATTCCATGTTTTCTCTTGGAAGGAGGGAAAGAAAAAAAAAATCCAGGAAGGCTTTTTTCTCCTACCTTAGAGAAGATATTTGGTGTTACTTGACTCCACTGTCCACCCAGAAATGAAAGTATATTTCCCAAAATACCACAGGCAAACACACTGTTAAAATAATTTTGATAATAGTTAATTATTGTATGAAAATGAACGTAAACAATGAAGGACTTCCTGTGAAGACTCACTCATGTCCAATTGACGGCAAGAAAAAACAGAAGTCATTACAGCAGGAGAGTCATATGCTCTATAACAAAACTACACATTCCTTTTTGACATATTTTAATTATTGTCAATATTTCTTTGACCTTTTCCAGTCATTTTAAATGAAGTGAAGAAAATTGTCCAAGATCATGGACATAAACTCACAGCTCTGTTCTACCAAAGTACCTTGGCACTGGCAGAATCTTGCCTTTTCTCTCCACATGTTCTGAGAGTAGGTAGGGTCACTTTAGGCAATAAGCTTGCATACCTGGGAATGAAGATGGGCTCCTTGTTCGATGGCTGGGGTCTCCAGAGGGCTCTGAACAATGCTGGACACCTTGAACAGGTTGTATGAATATGCAGCTTTGTGAAAAGTCATCTTTTCCAAAATGCAGTATAGCTTAAATATATTTCAACATATTCCTCTGAATTACAAGTATGCTTTTTTATGCTTTTGAAACAATCTTTGGACTCATCATGTGAAGGGCCCATGTCTTGCAACTCAAGAGGAAACAAATATTCCATGTTCCCATCATCATCGTTGCCAGAAGAGATGGAGTTTTTCCTCCCCTCAATCTATCCCAGTCACAATGTTTTGCCTCCAGAAGCTATGTCTAGGTTTTTTTGCAGAGGGAATGGTGTAGTGAGCTTGTGAGAAAGCTTGTCTCCCAACAGTAGTAACTATGTGACATCTCAAGCTATGAAAAACTAATAAATAGACCTCTCTTACTGTCAGACTACTGAAAGTATCTTTTTGGATAAGAAAAACAAAATCAATTTTTAAAAGCTGAAGTTATCTGTTATTAGACATATTTAAGATGAGTTACCACCAGATGTAGGGCTGGTTTTTTTCAAGATTGATTTTGTTTCTTTCTAAGTCATCAGTTAAGGGTATTTATTACATCAGGCATCTATCCTAACAGCTAAACTATAAATCAGAATTTTAAGCTAGTTTTTGGATATGACACCACCCATATCCTAAAGTGGATATCATAATCAGTGGAAACAATATCCTAATTGCATAACACTTAATGCACAATGATATTTCTTTGGATATAAAATAATATCAATATGAAATGAAGACCAACAATTAATTTTTTTTTTTAATTTACCCAGCATATTTAAATACATTCTAGACTAAGGAGCTATTTCAAGGTAGGAATCAACGCTACTCCCAAATTGCAATTTTCAAGAAGTTTTAAGTATTGACCATTCAGAGAAGTTTAAACATTTCTGATTAATCTGAATATCCTGTACATTTAGGAAGTAGTGAGGCAGGTGAAGTTCTTTAATAATGCCTTCTGAAAATGACAGGCTAGTAAAAGCATAAAGCAGTCTGACATCAGAATGCGGTACCCATGTGGTAAATAAAAGACAGAGTGAACAGAGAGGAGCTTTTTATTGCTCAGTCTATGCTTCAAGAGCTGTGATGCTTGAAGGAAACAATTATACTGCATCTAATTTTTCAGACTTTCCAGAACAGTCTGTTTCTTTTTATTTGGTTGGAAAATTTGTATGAAGAGCTGAGCAAGACTTTTATGCCCTCCTGCACTGAGCTGTCTACCCAAAGCCCTAATGCACTGCTTCAGGGTTAGGGCTCAACTCAGAGAGGGCACTGCCACAGCATCTCTGCTGTTAACAGGGAGAAAAATTCCCTCTCTCCTGTTTCTCGTGCAAAAGCAGCGTCTCCTCAGCTTTCCTTCTTTCACCGTCTGATGACCAAGAACAAATCAAGCAGAGTGCACTCCAAAGTGAATCAGAAATATTAGGAAAATACTATGTCTATTTGATTAGCGCTTTGGGTTCTTAACTGCATGTGGTCTTAAAAGAAGAATTTTCCAGATTTCTTTACTCTCATTAGGGAAATATTTCACTCATACTTTGTCTTTTTCCTCATAGGAAGTGAGAAAGGAACATCATGCTTTTCCATAGTTGGACTTGCTTCTTGATAATTCCTGGCCAATTGAGAAGAAAATTTATTCATGATTGAGGGAATAAAAAAGACAGAACAGGACAGAGAAAAATGACAGAATAGGAAAGAGAAAATAGGGATTTTTTTTTGTTTCTTTCTTTTATGTACTTGCTCTTTTTTTCTGTAAAATTACTGTTTTCAGGTAGTTGCTTTTGTGCCAGCCTGGGTGAAAATTAATATCGAAAGTTTGGAAAATCTGAAACACAGCAATATCAGAAAATGCTTCTGAAATGCACTTGCATGAGGTATCATGAAGCTTTAGGAGATCCATAACTAAAGTGCTTCTCACCCTATGCTCACAGGATAGAGATCTGTCTGGGAACATGATGTCTGCTCATTTCTCTCAAGACTTGCTTTCTTCCACTCACTTGTAGGCTGCTTTCTGTCACTGCAAGAGCATACAAAACTACATCACTTGGTCGTACAGAGGGTTTAGCACCTGATATGGGGAAATTTCTTTCCTAATTTGAATTATCTTAACTGCCAGAAGCATAAAGGCTGCTTCATCAGGCCAGGCACAAGGAATGCAGCAGGATTTCTTTCTGTTCCTCCAGTAATCAGCACAGACACCAGCACAGGAAGGCTACAGCCCTCTGAGTTTTGTCAGAGAATAAGTAGAAAGGACAAAGGGAGTACTGAGAAGACTACGGGGTTTTTAATTTTCAGTAAATACTAGGAGAGAGAATTTTACCAAAACAGCTTCTGTATCAAACAGCAGTTTCTGAGAGTGCTTTTCAGATGTGAACAGACAGCTTTATATTTCTGTGGTGCGTTGACCCTGGCTGGCTGCCCACCAAAGCCACTCTATAACTCCCTGGTTATAGAGGGACAGCTGGATGCGGGAGAGAAAACACAACTTAAGTCTCATGGGTCGAAATAAGGACAGGGAGATCACTCAGCAATTACTGTCACGGGCAAAATAGACTTGACTTGGGGGAATCCACTTAGTTACCAACCCAGCCAGAGTAGGGCAATGGGAAATAATACCAATACCAAATCTTAAAAAAAAACCCCTTTCCTGCACCCCATCCTTTTTCCCATGCTCAACGTCACTCCTGATTTCTCTGCCTCCTCCCTGCACAAGGCAGGACAGGAAACAGGGGTTGCGATCAGTTCATCAAGTGTTATTTCTATTGCTTCTTCCTCCTCAGGGGGGAGGACTTTTCGCACTTCTGCTCCAGAGTGGGTTCCCTCCCATAGGAAACAGTTCCCCATGAACTTCTCCAATGTGAGTCCTTCCCATGGGCTGCGGTTCTGCACAAACTGTGACAGTGTGGGTTCCTTCTATAGGGTGCAGTCCTTCAGGAATAGACCGCTTTGGTGTGGGTCCCCTGCAAGGCCAGAAGTCCTGCAGCAAACCGGCTTAAGTGTGGGCTCCTCTCTCCATGGGCCCTGCCAGGATCCTGATGCAGTGTGGGGTTCTGACAGTGTCATGGCCTCCTTCAGGCATCCACCTGTTACATCATGGGTTTCTTCACAGGCTGCAGGTAATCATCATCTCCAGTAACCTCCATGGGCTGCATGGGAATCTCTACTCTGGTGCCTGAAGCACCTCCCCCCCTCCAAAGTCAGTGGACTATGGTTCCTCCAGATTTGCTTCTTTCACATATTCTTATCCTCTCTCCAGCTGCAATTGATGCTGCCTAGTGACTTTTTCCCCTTCCTAAATATGTTATCACAGAGGTGTTACCACCAGTTGCTGACAGGCTCAGCCTCGGCCAGTAGTGGGTCTGTCTTGGAGCTGGCTGGCATTGGTTCGGACACAGGGGAAGCTTCTAGCAGTTTCTCACAGAAATCCCCCTGTAGTTCCCCCACTACCAAAACCCTGGCACGCAAACCCAATACAGTTTCCTGGATGCAGCTTACGTAAAGCATATATGCACATTTACAAAACGCACATATATATATTGAATGTTATGATACTGAAATAATTTCATGACTAAAACTAAGTGGTTAGAGGAAAGAGGTTGCTGGATTAGTAACAACAACCAAAACTCTCTCTATCAAGGCAGACTTGCGTCAACATATTTTTTGAAGTGTTAAGAATCTTCCTTTATAAACTTCATAAAAAAATTAACTGGAATATGGAATAGAGATGTAATGATCAGCTGCTTTGTTTTTCTGATAGGAGTTTGACTCAAATCCCTGACTCAAATCCCAAACCTCTGAAGGTATAAGACAAATATGAGACTTGCTCAAATTAATTTGCTAAACTAAGAGGTAATCATGAAAATTATCCCAACATTTAATGACAGGGAAGTCTGTGGTCATGAGCACCCAGCCACTCATACATCCTGTCACTGAAAACAAAGGATGCATAGCAGAAGTGAATTGCTAGGAAACCACTGCAAAAGAGCTATTCATATATAAACAGGTAAATTAATTAGTAAATAAGCAGCAGCTTATATGAAGCTGCTGCATCCTCAGCAAACTTGTAACAAAGCCACCAGAGGCAGCAGGTCAAAGACATAACTTTTTTCATTGTCATTCTGCAGGTATGTTGCAATTATTCAATGTAGTATACTAAACACAGGGTCAGGCTTTTTCCACAAGAGGCAATGTCAAAACTCCAATTGACTTCAATGCAAACAGAAATGGTATTAAGTGGGCAGCCAGATTTTCCTCCATGTCCTCTAAGACTCACAGCTTAACACAATTACTCAGGACATTCTTTGTTCTGAGTAGTTTTTCTCTAGAGCTGTATTTCATGAGATGTGTTCTTAGTAGTATTTGTGTAATCTTTGGCCATTGACTAATTAGAGATTACTAAATATACACCAAAATCTTCAGATGACTGCTTTGTGAGGGGCTTTCCTGTTTCTCTGAGCTTTCAGGCTCCCTTCTTACTGCTAGGCCCATAGGAGATGTGCGTTGGATAGTCTCTCCTGTTCCTGCTCCTCCTCTCGGCAGCCAGAAGGCTGCTGGACTTCATGTTCACCCCAACCAAACTGCTCACAGATCTGTTCCTTTGGGATAGTCACCACTGAGCAAAAAAGCTTTACAGAAAATCATATGGAACTGAACTCCATCTGTGTCTGTGCAGTAGATGTTCCAGATCTCAGAGAGACAAGGATGATTTGTTAGGTATAATCTTTAGTTTAAGCAGATCTACGCATAGTTTTCTTTTTTTGTGGTGGTTGTTATCACTTCTGCCTTTCATAAACTTGTGTAAACTATGTTTTTAATTTTTGATTTTTACAAATATGTACTACTTGATACATTTTACCTTAGATCGGTTTGAGTTGCACTTGAGTTAAGAAAACTGAAGAACATCAAGGCAGGCTACACCAAAAGGCCTGGCAAAACCTGGGCTCTTGCACACGGTGTCCTCTGCGTCACCCACAGCGCGCTCTCTTGTCAGTGTCCAGCAAGCCACAGAGCAAATCTCCATCTGAACTGTACAGGCCAGGTGGAGGGCTGGCAGCACAAAGCAGGAGAGTGAAAAGTTTCTTCCAGAGACCGATGACTCTAAACAGTCTCCAGCCAGCGTTGTTACCAGTATGCACCTTCAGACCTGAAAGTCAGAGGAAAAGTATCCATCACATTTGCATGCATACCACATTAATCCTTTCTTGTAATACATTTATCAGATACCTGCATTTTACAGTGAGGTTGCAGACACTCAAATATTCACTGTATTTCTCCTGTATCAGTTTTGGCTGAGGGCTTTTGACCAGTTCCACTGAGCAGCTATTGTCTGGCATAACTGTCACCATAAGTGACAACAACTATTTTACATCTCTTGTCAAAATTATTTATTACCACCAGGATATATATTACATATATCAAAACAGAAAGTTATCCTGTGGAATTTGCTTTAAAAAAAAAAAATCTTTTCCATCCCAAACCAATTTTTCTAAAAATGAGATCTTTCTATAAAGTATTACTAGTCTAAGAAAGTTGCATTTTTTTTGAAGTAGCATTGTCAATGACAAAGTTGATGACGACATCCTGATATTCAGAAAAAAAATGCCCTTTGAATGCTTTGTCATCTGCAAAGAGTTATACTGGACCACCAATTCATAGCCAACTGAATATGTAAACCCGGGGAAAAACATTGGTGTAAAGCAGTCTGCCACAACTGGAAGGGGAAAGCCACTACAGCAAGAATTTGCTGAGCGGTAACCCCTGTGCATGAGATTTACATTTGAAATAAAACCTTCAGAAAATAAGTAAATATTTTTTAAAAAGCATTCACATGAGTTTATATGATGTTTCTTCTTTAGCTCTCTGTAGACTCTCTTAACTATGAAATTCAACTTTGATTCTATTTCTTTTTATGAACCAAAGAGTAGAAACCCTAATTCAGTCTGTGCTAAAACTACCATGGCTACAAATGGCTTGCACTCAAATTCATGGATTTATCCCAGATTCACTCAAAATTTAGTTCAAACTAAAATGCAGTCTGAGGTTTCAGGGATGGAAAACTGAACCTTTTGGGTAAACCACAGTATTTCAGACTTCTGTTAAAGCTTGCAGGCATGTCTCATTTCCAGGTCTAGTATCAAAAAGAATGGAAAATAGATAAGCTATAAAACACTTTTCCCTCCATACTTAGAGGGATTTTAAAATTACATCAGTGGAGAATTGAATATACACCAAAAAAAAAAAAAAAAAAAAAAGGGTAGTGTTCACTGGAGAATGTTTAGGTAAAAATTAAAGGAATAGAATCAACCTAAAAGCACCCTCAACATGGTAGTTCTTCCCAGCCTCCAGCAACTGATTGTTTAGAGGCTTCCTGAGCTAGAGGACAAACCCAGTCCACTATTGTTAATAACTGCTGGTGAGCTCTTTCCCACAAATTTCTCAAACCCGTTTTTATTTTCAGTTTCAATAACGTAACAAGATTATGAATTCCAGCTAAAGGATCCCTTGATGTGTGCCCTGTTTCCTCTTACTTTTCCTAAGATATCTTTAGATCATCACTGGATTAGATGCAGCTAAAAATATTAGTGTTTTGGCTAATACAGTGTTGCAACCATTGCTATATCAATATAAGAAGCATGGCATTATGTTCCCATAGGAAAATCCTCTGCAATTAATATAAACTATTTTATTATCTTTCTGTCTTCTGTATAAAAAAACATTCATGCTACAATGAGGATTTTAAGAGGCAACATATTCCACAGTTTTAATCCATTTTGCTATATTACTTGGTAATCTAAGTTTGTAGTACATTTGAAATACAAACGCATACTTCATTGCTCACTTAGCAGTGCTTCTGTTATTAGATATACCTAATTCTTATCTGATTCCTTATTTAATCATAGGAACAGCAAATTCCTGTTTCCATGACCACTCGTACCATAAAATTCTGTCCATATTCTTTCCACATTCTTTCCACAAAGAAGGCGCAAGAGAAAAAATCACGGAGGAAATCGTGGTTAAACACTGCTAGGGCCACCAAATATTATTACATTATTCACCCACTACATAAAATTTGTATGCTAGTATCATTACCCTTACAAAAAAGGGGTAACAAACATTTACGTCTGATTTTTCTGACTGAAAAATTCAAGCATTTCAAAGCACCTTGTAAATCATTTTAGTACATCATCAAAAATCGTTGGTCATAACACTACATTTGTTCTCATTTGCTATAAAGAAGTGTAAGAGAGAAGGTAAAGCATGGCTCAGATATGCATATATTTCTGCCTAAAGAAAGGGCATCACTAGCGTGTTTGTCATGGGGTCGGAGACAAGGATACACCCCTCACCTCTACAAGTCTGCAAATGTACTTTCACCAAATTCAAGGCAAAACTTCCTTTTAGTTTAAGCTCACAGAGATTTAGCCGCAGCGGCAAAGCTTCCCCTCTCTCCAGCCTTGGCTCACCCCCTCCGTGGCATTGGTTATTCTGCAATAACGGTTCGGGATCAGCTCCTTGGTAAGGATCTGGTCCCTTCCAAACACCCGAAGCTTCTAGCCCTGATGCAATGCTTTGGAAATGACTCACTAACAAGGGTTTGTCAAAATAAATTTTCAAAAACCCATGGGAAAAATTTAAAGTAGTGACAAGCGAACATCTATCAGTAAAAAAAAAAAAAAAAAAAAAAAAAACAAAGCACGAATATACCAAAATGCAAATGGCTACCCCCCAGTAAGCAGGTCCTATTCTCAAAGTTTTCATTCCTGTGACAAATGTACAAACAACGCATCACTTGATGTTGCTAACCATGGTGTTCAAAGAAAGTATCTCCTGTTTCTCTTCTACAGCATTTCCCACACAGCCTTTTTGTCTGTGGAAATAGTCTAATATGTAAATGTCCTTCCACAGTCTCTTCAGAATAAAAAGGAGATCTTAGAAATTGAAATTCTATTTATATTTATCATAACTTGATAACAGCAGAGCGTGTTTATTTAAATACTCTACCATTTCTTCTTAACAACAGGCAGCTCTGAAGTGCAGTTATAAGTCTGTTTACACCACACAGATATCAAATTGACTTGCTAATGGTAACTTTTATTCGGTATCCATGGGTTACTGTGTCATGTGATTTGACATCAAGTACAGACAGTGCTGATTAGTAGCATCCAGTTCTGTCCATCTCTGTGCATCACTGAACCATCTGGTCATTTATTCACTAATAAGCCCCTAATGGCCCAAATATTCACCGGCCTGTCATTGTGACATGGCATAAAATGCCTACATCTTTCAACTTGCTTTGACATGTTGCTTGTTTCACATCAAAACCCGTCATTTACAGGAAAAGAGCTCAGAGGGGTAAAAACTTGACCTAATCTGCAGTGTTAACACAAAGACAGAGGCTTTGTTATCTGGTAGCCTGACTGAAAGCATGTAAATGGGCATGAATTCATTTTGTACATTTTTCCATGCTCATTTTACAACATTCTTTAAGTTTGGTATCATTCCTAATATGGGTTTTTATGTGGGTTTTGCTGTGAAATCTCTTTTCTTTAGCTGTTAATATTCTTAGGAGTGCTTTAAAGGGAGCTGGATTCCCAGAGACATTTGTCAGTTTTCTATATGGAAAATGTGTATCAACGGGAATATTACAGGCAGCTGCAGAACTTTTCTAAATCCTTCTATTAAAAATTAGTATGATTAATAATTTTACTTGGTGCTTCTCTCTTATCTTTGCCTAGATACCAATAATCAGTGTAATAATTTCTGCCCTAAAGGACAGGAGATGCAGTAACTATTTCCAGTGTAATATGTTAGATTTTGCAGAATCTTTTTAGATTAGAGAAATCTCACAGTATATAAGCACACAGCAAAGTCAAACATATTATTGCTTAAGAGTCATGAACGCTTAGTAACTGAAAAGTCTCTCTCTCCAGCCCCATCACAAAAAATTACTGGAGAGGAAAGAGGTCACAATCAATACTTTATTTTTTTTTTTAATCTTACTGGATATAGCCACAGTTAAAATAGTTTAAAAAAAGCAAACACCCATTAAACTAATTGCTGTTGAAATCTTGGTTAATACATCATTAAAATGTGATTAAAGCATGATGTAATTGATTGTAACTAGAACACTTAGGGTGGTTTTATGGCTCTGCAGTCATTGGTGTGATGGGACACATAATTCACCCAGTATGTTAGCTTCACTTGATGTGTGCCTCTATTGGCACACTAGCTTCTTGAAGCAAGCATATTCCGCTCAACAAAAACTTCCATTATGTTGCCTTCTGGCTGTTATACCAGTTGTAAGGTGATAAGTAAAGGAAAAAAAAAAAATATTTTAACGTGGTAGACCATTTTCATAACTGCAGTGTTTAAAATAGTCTTTTCTTTTCTTTTTTTTTGTGGACTGACATTATGTGTATGTTGCTGCTGGTAGTTCCTGTTAATGACATTAACATCATCCAGGATAAATCCTCTGCCTGTGCATGCTAGTAAATTTTATCAGAGAATTCAGGTCAGCTAATGCATCAATTTGAATGTTGGCATCTTCATGGTGAGATTCAATCAAGTTTAAATTTCATTTAGAATTAGCCAGTTTACAATACTTCCAGTCAAACTCATCACCCAGTCTTAGGATACATACACAGAATTTAGTATATGCATTTAAATGTTTCTACTTTTTTATTATTCACTTTACCAATCCTTGCTACACAGCGTAATTCTCAAGGGCATCAATAAACACATTCACTCCTGTCTTATAAGCTTGAGAATACCTTTTGCACTTACTCAGAGCCCTCAAACATAGAAAAGGCTGGAAAACAATTGTGTTTTGTGAAAAATGTTGAGGTCTTGAAACTAATCTCTATTCAATATTAAAACAAAACCCAAAGCAGAGTCAAGCCAAGCAAGATATGAATTGATATCTAACCCCCTAACTGGGCATCTTATTCATAATATTGTTAATTCCTCTTGCTCTAAAGAAAAATCCTGCCTGACACATGTAAAATCTTTTTGACATCATTTATTCAAAGTGGAAAATGGCTATTAAAAAAAAAAAATCTGTTGTGATGACCTGTCATTTTCTGATGGAAAAAGCTGTTTTGTCAACAACACAAACCTTGATCAATTCAAGATACACTCCCATTTTGCAAAAAGTACTTGGAGTTACCAAAATACTAAATGTAGGTTCTCGGCCCCTTGTAGGATTTATTTTTCAGTTCTAAATTTTTTAACGTACTCATAATTCTCAAATCATTATTTACAGCAATGTTAAATACAGATACTGAGTACGAGTGGCAGCTGAAGAGTAGTCCTTTGGCATCTTACTTATGATTTTCAGATTATGAAAATTAAATAAATTAACGTTAGCTGAAAAAATTCATTCTAGCTATTTCAGTCATATTCACACTTCTGAAAAACTTTTTGAATTTTAAAATCTTTTTTCAGATACTGATCCTTTGAAATGTAAGGTGGGGTTTTTTTTGTATTTGAAATTTAATTGATATAAAATTGATTACTTAAATAAGTCAGAGATAATTAAATTTATTAATTTTTTTAGTTAGATACATTATTGAAGTGAATCATATTGATAATGAAAAAAATGTTAGTGTTGGTTAAGAGAATGGATTGTAATCACTGTCTCTCAGGGAAAATGTTGTTCATCTAATGGGCAATCTCTTCTCAGAAAAGTCCAGTTCTACTAAGCATCTAATAAAGCCTGGGCTCATCATCAGTACTCATGGAATAGTGCTGGTAGAATGGGAAACAGAAAAACGTGTTTACTTTGGAGGTTTACAGGGAAATTTCCTTGGAAGAGTTACACTGCTCTATCTGGAATAATTTTTTTCAGAGGGACACAGGACATCTTAAATGCATCTTGAACATTGTGTTTTGTCAGCTAGTTCTCATTACAGGATTTGCAGAAATCTTTAAATTTAATGATATTGTCAGTAGCAGGTATGCAAGATATAAACCGAACGTTTTTTAAACTAAAAAAGCATGATTCGTTTCAACAAGCATAAATGTGTCATGAAGCAACAGAGTAATTGACATTGGGTGGTAGTATCTGGATCATCTGCTGGCCATATTTTGAATACAGAATGCTTCATCTTGTTTTTAGTCGTATAAATGCAAGATCATATTTCTAATGTGCCCTGTTAATAGCAGAAAGTTAATCGCATTCATATTGTTAATGCATAGGTATTTCACTTACCAGGCCATGACTTCAGCTAGATCCCTTTGAAGAGGGGAACACAGCACCACCTATTTTGGTGAAAACAGAAGACAAACTGATTACTTGGACACTGCTAAAACGCAAAAGCTATCCTTTTTCAAGAAAAGGCATTTTCACTGGCTGATGTTTTACACTTACCAGACACAAGTTGTTGCATCTTCAAAGTATCTGTTTAAGAAGCTGCTAGTTTAAAAAGAAATCTTACTATTACCTTCTTATAGACAATATAACAAGATTGCATTTAACCAAAGATCATACACTATTCAAAATGGGAACAAATGTTATTAATAAATTTTAAACAGGTGAAAAAAAAAATCACATATGAATAGCTGACGAATAGCTGACTACACCCAATCAGTGGAGTAGCATAGCATGGCTGTCACAACTACGTCGCTGTTCGTGGCATGGTGACTTTGGCCATCTTCTCCAGACCTCCTTTGCAGAGCATTTCATTCCCTGCTCTTCAGAATAAATACCAGTATCTTAACACTGGTAACATTACAAGCTGTCTTCTCTATAGCAAGCAGAACTGCTTCTTTTTTAATACATTTTTAATTCAATGTAGTAACAAAACGAAAAAAATAGTTCCTGGCCTCTGATGAAAAAATCTGCCACCAAGCTTATACACACTGAAATAGCAGCATATTGCTACTGCTCACTTAAATAGAAATTGATGCACTAGCAGCACATTTTAACATCGAAAGCCAAAAATGTAAAATCTATTCAACCAGCCTCTGGGTATTTCTCTTGAAAATATTGACATTTTCATATATAGAAGTGTTTGTGAAACTGGTAGTTGTGCAACCAACCAAAATAGCAAGCATTAATACTGCACCCTTTTAGATTAGATAAAATCATAATGGTATTTTCTAACGTTCCACTTAATTACTTCCCAATCCTGCAAAGACATTTATGCATTTGCTTAACTTTTCATATATGAATATTTCCATTGATTTAACATGTATCCAAGTCTTTGAAATATTAGGGCCTGAGCACAAGGCTAATTATATGCAAAAAACATTTGTAACTCTTTTAATGACATCAACTGTCCCATATCTGAAACGAAATATGCCCACCACTGTGCCTAATGTTGACTTTGCGTTAAATACTTTCCTTGGAAACAGAGTGGTAGAAATTGAATTATAAACTTGCATATTTGTATATTCAGCCCCAAACTGATACAGATCATACAGAAATAAACACTGTTTATTAATGCATCAGAAGTACTGCTGATACATTCACCACACTGTAATCAAGGATGTCAAAAATAGCATATGGCTGTGCATTGGCAGACCCACTGAAGTACGTACCGTGTGCATCCGTACGTGAGACAAAGTTTGTAAAATTCAGATCTATTAATACTTACAAACAATTAAAAGAAGCTCTCCAATAAATCTCTAGTAGGGTCAAATATATATTGTAAGCTACTGAACAGACTATCGTGATATCCATACAGTGATTTGAGATGCAGCCCTAGATTTTTAAGGAGTCTGATTTCATCTTTTGAAATAGTCACCACAACGACTTGTCACTACAACTTTGCAAGTACAACTACTTGTACATGACTGACTATGTAGTCACAACAGCAGGCAAAGCACCCATCACTTTGATCTCAAAGTTACCCTTTTTACTGCAATGATGTCTAATATTTTAATAGGCAGTAGAGAGGAGCAAGAAAGCAAATGGTCCACTTCCACATGTCTGTATTGCACACATGTACAAAGCTAGCAGCCTCCTCACATTTCCAGACCTGCTAATCACTCACAAATTATCTGATCCCACGTTTGCTCCCTGAAGTAATTAACTAACAAAGGTGATTATCCCAGGGTCACCATAAGGGTAACAAGAAATTATGGTTACTACAAAATGGAAAGACTGGAAGAGAGAAAAGCACAATTATCTAGTATGAGTCACTCTTCTGCAATAAGAAAATAGTGACTTAAAAGTCCAGCACATGCCAGCTGTGCTTCAATGAAACAGAGGCTCTAAAGCCTACAGCAAGATGCCTGAAATGCTGCTTCATCTGCATACTCTAGTGAGAAGTCATTTATTATTTTCTACCAGAATCCATTGTCCTCTGTAGCTTCTTTTTAGGTTTTCATGGAAAACAACAGAATCCCATGTAGGTCCTTGGGTAACAAAGACTCTGCCACACTGCATTTTCTCCAAGATAGTAATTAACATAATTAAATGATCCAAGACAGAAAAAATATGATTGTTACAGCACATGCTATGTCATCACTGAAGTAAACAAAACCTTAAAGCCTCCATCAGTTGTATTGCACCCATCACACAAACAGGAGTTAAACAAATTTGAGGTAGATCTATCATATGGGTCTACTACTGAAGTTCATCACTAACAACAAACTTTCCTGGTTCAGCAAGAGGCGGCTTTATGTACATCTTCTTGATCCACTGTATCTAATGCACATCCTAGACTTTTTAATTGACATTTGTACAAGTGTCTAACGACAACTTAATTTGCAAATTGGGTTTTTTTGTGGAGCTTCTACCACAAAAATCCCCCATAGATATTCTCTTCTCAGCAGTTGTCCAACTCCCTGGTCAGTGTTTTTAGAAAAAAAAATACCTCTTGTTCTGGAAATCCACTTTCTAGCAATATAGCTGGAGACTCCTGAGAGCTCTTAGATCCTTAATACACACAAATTAATCCAAAATCAATGGCATTTAAGGGTGTACAGTAATTCTGAAAACAGAGTCAAAACAAACTCAGATGTTCGAAACCGCAGATGCTTTTTTGAAAAATCAAACCCACGATGTACACCCACTATAGGTCAAATTAAAGCTGTAGCACAAGCATTGGTCTTGCTCTACAAGCAAACGTAAGAGAACATTTGTCAATGTGCATTTCCCAAGGGGCCCAGTCCTGAAGACCTTAGTCAAGGAAATCTCTTCTGGTTTGGATCTAAGAGTTCGGATATTTGTCCTTGGACAAGTGCTCCGCTGCTGCCTCCTTTTCCCCTCTGCGCTGAGCAGATGATGCCCTTTGATCTGTGCCAACGCCAGTTTTGCCATCAAATTAAAAGTATATCCTGTTTTGTAATGAGAGACAATATTAAAGATAGGCAGAGCTTCTCTTCTCTTCATCCCTCTGCATATACTTAGAATCTATTTCTGCTGAGAAAAATCTGGAGAAATAAATATTTGACTTGTCTTTTCCTGCCTCTGCAAGACACTTCTTGTAGAAGTAGAGGGGGGAAAAGGAAACATCCCATACAGCCTATGGCTGCTAGCCCAGATCTTATGAAATAAAGCTTTCTTCATTCTTTTTAAAATTGTTTTTTACTTCTTCTTACAATACAGTTAAGTATTTAAATTTTGGATCCAGATAAACTGAAATTAAAGGAGACTTCCAATGTTTTTCTCAAACTTGTCCTCTAGTTGTATGTTTTCCATTTATTCCACCCAGTTCTAAATTTACAGACAGCATCAGTAGCCCATTGTAACAGCAAGACCCATTACACTCTTTCTTTGCATGCCAAGTTCTGACTTGGATTCTTTTCTTGTGCGACACATCCAAAATTCTGTTCTCAGAAACAAGCATTAGAGCACAAATCACCAGACCTCTCCCTCCCTTGTCATGCAGCACTGTTAGTTTACTGCAGGAGAAAGATGACCTTCCCTTTAGTTGGTTTAAATCCAGAACTAATTAACTAAAATTAGCAATTTGCACAAACCTCACTGATTTCAAGGAAATTCACCAAATAGGCTCCAAAAGAAATGCAAAAAAATGGGAGTAGTTTTAACATCAACCACAGCAGTTAAAGTATTCTTCCCTGTTGTAAAAATCACAGAAGAAAACACAGATCAAAGCAGAAACTATAAAGGTGCCACGCTATGATTTAAGAAACTTTAACAACTCTCATTTTTAACCCTTTAGTCTCAGTTTTCAGTATTTTTGTTAATCGGTTGTGTCATGCTTTGCCCAACCAGCAAGACACGACCATCAACCCTAAGTTTCTAATGTAAGCAGAAAAAGAAGAAAATAAGAAAACAAAGGGCATAAGAATATGTCTTTCCTTTATCAACCCTTGTTGGTTTGGACTGTAAACTACCCTAGATAAACACTACCTTTTCTCACCAGTATGAACATCAGGTAGTAGTACAAAGGAAGCTTGACTGTGAGGATAAATACCACAACAGAGCAATAGTAATTCTATGATTGCTGTAGCTTCTACTTTGATTAATTTTCTTGTGACAATTGTAAAAAGTACTTCACAATTGCTGAGTTCAAAGCCTCTCTGCACAATGCTTGAATATATTCTCAAATAGTGCAACAAGGGCAATTTAAAAGCAGCGTGGAGCCCCCGATACCTGCACGGGCTGGACCCTGCTATCAGACACAGCTCACTCTGCCTTTCTTATCGTCCACAGCTTGCAGAAGTATTTTTATCAAGGCCTTGTAAGACCCTTGCACAGGACGCTGCAGGTTTGAACAGTTTACCATCTTTCTTGATTTTTAACAACATTTAGGCCACAACAATCAAGCCTATTTGTGTGATCAGGATGTTTGTTGCCTTTTCACAGAACATTGGTATCTAAAAACTGGAGTTAGGGTTATTCCCAAGTCCGTGTGCTATGTAAGGAAATTCATAATAAATAAGCCTCCCAAACACAATGAAAATACTTCCTCCTACAAGTCAAGATTTCACTCAATGGAAATGCAAAATTTCCATAAGTTAGAGGTTTCTCTCAGTTTAATAGTTACATAAAAGAAAATGGTTTGTTAGTAGCTTCCAGTTAATTTTTGGCAAATAAGAGAGACACTTAGTTTAGATTACTTAGTCCAACAGGCTAAAGATACTAGGAATTAAACGTTTGGGTTTGGAAGGATCATATCACTGGAAAGAGAATAATCCTTACTATTTAGTTTTGGCACCTCTATATTCTTTTAATTTCCACCTACTGTAAGAACAAACAGTGCTGGGCAGCGTTTCAGAGAATATTGCTGAAAAAAAGAAAGTATTGTATAGAGGACTGTAACTCTTAATAAAAAAAACAACAAAATGCTCAGATAAATCATTTGTATTTATTCATATGCTTGTCTGTAGAGGGAGCATAACTTTTAAATTAATTCTAAGACTTGGACTTTTGACAGAGTTTATACTGGCAATATTCTGTTCTATAGTCAAAATTGTATCAATCTCTAAGATTACATGTTAAAGCCAGAAGGATTATCTTCATATATTATTAAATCAAATATATGTATAAGTAGTGCTTACTGATGCAAACTATAGTGTCTTCTTATTCTGAGAATAACAAATGGAATGAATGGAGTAAAACGAATGTAGAGTATATGTAAAGCCCTCTATAAAGCCAACGTTATAATGCAATTGCAGAACTCCATTAACTACAGCACGGTGGGGGGAGGTTTTTTAGGGGTTAGTTTGGGTTCTTTTTGTAATTAGCTAACTTTTTTTTTTTTAAGTGCTATCAGGAATCTGTAAAGGAGTGACCATGTATGCATAATTTCATTTCACTATACTGTAATTCAATCTCAGTGAATACTAATCTTTTGTAGGGTTTTTTCTCCCAAAACCTGTCAAAAAAATAGCTGTAAAAGTGTTCAGGCACTTACATCTTACACAAACTTACTGATTTATAATTTTGCATGACACTGAACCATTACAGAACCTCAGCTCAGAAGGGCAATCTCAAGACCGTAGGCAAGAAGCATCCTGTTATCAGATATCAGTGTAAAGAATAAGTCATTTTGAGGTACTAATAACATTGCAATTCATAGACAGATACAGATAGTCTACTTCTTCCTCAAACGGATATTTTCTCTGATGTTCATCAGAACAGAATTTCCTCCCTCAGTTTAACGAAGATGAGTAAAAGTTCTGCCATAAAGTAATAACTTGACTTTACAATACAGAATGTCACAGGAAGAAAAGGCAGAAGCAACAAACTGAGTAGACCAAAACCCATAATTCCCAGTTCCATTTCAAGTTTGAATGCTTACTGGTTGGAATGATCTCAAGCTTATCACTTGTTTCTTAACCACTTTCTTCACAAGACAAATACAAGTAACAAAGTCACGGGGGCACTGAGGAAGAAATGTTTGTATCACCCACAGATTCCAGGAAAATATTAGTTTCTCTCCTCAAGTTGGTAAGCCAATGAATCCTTCCAGAGATGAAATGGTTGCCCAAGTAATGCTTATATACCTCTCTTGGCACACCTTTCCTGAACTCCATTAAAGCTCCTTCTTGCAAACCTTCAGCAAGAGATAAGAAAATCCTTGTTTATCCTCTGAGTGAACTAAAATCCCTCTATATACTTAGCTTACTCATTATTGGTTTTTAAAACATATTCAGGCATTCCTGTGCAATTGGTTGCTAATGTTTAATAAGCGAAATCCTTTTAGATATTTGTGTACAGCTGTAAAATTCTCTACTGGCCTCTTTCTCAAACTAGAGGTGTTAGCCCCAAGTTATTAATAGATACCAGTGAAAAACACCAACTCCAGAGACCTTCCCACAGCACCTTGTTGAGTCTGCTGCCCTTTACACTTTGCTTGTAAGCAATAGAGAGTCTTAATGTGCATATCCACAAGTGTGTAAGGCAACCCAGGAACTAGTGTCTATGCACTAATATCCCTTTGAAGGGCAAGCCAAGCAATCAAACATCTTGATTTAGCCTCCATGCAAAAGGTCAGATTAGGCACTCTCTTGAGGTCCTTGCTACGTTTCTGATTCTGTGCTCATGCTGACACACCTGCAAGAAATCCAATAACTAGATAAAGTGGGGTTGTAAGGAAACTTGGGGAAAAAAAACAAAACAACCAAAAACAAACCAGCATTTGTTACTGAGAACCAGAGAAACTCAAAACTATCAAATGCAATCCCCTATCTGCCCTTTCTTACTATTCTTTATACACATCCTAACTAAATAATAAGCTCTTTATGTCCAGGATGACAGCCAAGCCCCTACAAAGCAGTTTGACTGCCTCACCTCTCTGCTGAGGCAGGTTTTGCCCACCAGGTACCACAGCTGCCTGCACTGGCACAGCTGGCAGTGACAAGGGCTGTGGCACCACCTCTGGCACAAGAGACTTCTGCCACAGAAAGTTTCTTCTCCAGCGCTTGGCCACAGGCTTGCACAGAGCCCCACACTATGTGCCCCTTGCTCTTGCGTATGGACACATAGTGTTGGGGTGCCTTGCTCCCCAGTGGATATCCTGTTTGAAGGCATCATGGACTTCATCATGATCCAGGTATGAGAAGCTTCTTAGCAGGCAGACAGCAATTTTGTCAGCTGGAGATTCAACAGTGCTTTCCAAAGTAGTCCCAAATAGGGAACACTGTAGTAATTCAATGTGGGAGTGAAGAAACCTGATGAGGTTCACCCTTCTCCCCAAAAGAGCTCCTCCACCAAGTGCCAATCTCTTCCAAGATTGCTTAACCCCTGCCAAGACTGAGATATACTGTGTGTGGCAGCTGTACTCAGCTCTAACAGCCTGCAAAAGTTGGGGAACCTGGAAGGGACAGGGGCTGCCTGTGTGGCCAGCACCATCAGTAACAAATCCCTTCTCATGTGAGGAAAGCTGCGTCCTCTTTCCTCGCTGAGGACATTATACAGCATATCTGGAGCCCACCAGCTCTCTTGGGCAGTGCTGGTAACCCACTCTCCAGAATAACAGTAGCAGCATTAAACTAAACTCTAAATCTGTTAAGATGGAGAAATCTTAGACAAATATAGCACTGCTGGGAAATAAAAAATAAGAAGAAATTCAACTGTAACCAATCCTGACTTCCTTTAGACAAGGCAACTAAAGAAAAAAAGACCTGTAAGAGCTCTCTGTAGACTATTCAGACACCTTATTTAAATTTTGTAAGAGGATCTGAAACCATAATGATAGTCACATGTATATATCAAATAACCCAGTTATGTCAGGAGCAACTTACCCACAGGATTTTTTTCTTTTACAAAGGATATCAACATCTATGGATTTAAACATAGGATTCTAATACATAACAAAAGCTCTTTAATATTAAAATCAGAAAGAGTCCATGGCATAGGTGTAGACAGAGAAAATCCTAACATGGTCATGAATTCACATTCTGTTGGTAGCTCTTCCATTGAACATGTAGTGAAGCACATATTTGGGTCCTAATTTTCTAACACTTTGATATTGAGCCTACCTTTAATAATTGAAATCTTCAATGTTGAGTAGATACATGCCAGGCCCTGAAGTTTTATAATCACTGTATTTTAAAATTTATTTTAAAATTCAATGCAGTTGTCAGATATGTGTTCATTTTAGTTATGCATAGGTGGGTTTGCAGTGGCACCAAGCGTGCAATTAGCCTACTCCCAGGAGAACATTCTCTGCAGATATGTCACTGGAGAGATCCCTTTCACATCTTCGCCTATCTGAAGGTGGCAACAAACCAGTTGTAGCCCTCTCATCTCAAACCAATTTCCCAAGCTGCATTGCAACAATACATTCCCATGTGAAAGCACGAGTATTTCTGAAGTACACGCTGCAGTAATCTACACCAAGGAGGCTCCCCACATATGGACACATGCTGCTGTGGTCCTGAAAGAGGGTTATAGCCCATAAACAAAGTCACTGATAAATTTTGGTACTTTAGAGGACTTGCCTGTAGGTCAAATCGAGAAGTATGCAGCTGAAATGCCATAGTCACTCTGTCAGTGCTTGCTTGAGAAACATCTAGGTCTAATCCTCCACCAATACAGATCTAACTAACAACTCCAGGGCAGTCTTCAGCTCAGGCTGGTGGAGCTCCAGTTGAGTACTCCCACTTTAACCCAGCACAGTCTCTGCCTTCAGCTTAACACATGAAAAGTATTGCATACGAAGCACAGACGAAGAAAATACTTCCTCATTGTTTTTCTGGGTTTTTTTCCCTCTTGGCTATTTCTCCCAGCATCGTCATACATGTAACTTATATCATTTATATAGACTTCTCTACTCGCTCCTGAAGCAACACGCAAAGATGTTAGAAACCTTTTTTGGGCCTACTTATTTTTAGATGGTTGGTGTCGAACAAACATGCTTTGAGAGAAAAGCTCTTACTCAGAGTAGCGCATACAGGCGGCCCTCACTTTCCCCTAGACAACATGTTGCTGAGAGTCACCAAAATGAACTGGAAGACCATTGCCATCCTAATTTGCCATTAACATGCTGCTTTTCCATGCCTCAAGCCCCGGATCCCCTCCTGAAGGCCACGCCATGCTGCTGAGGACCCGTGGCACAAGTGGACGATTGAGGCTGGAGGATAGAGGTCCAAGCTCCTGCACTGCCCCGGTGCTGAGGATGCTTTCTCCCAGCGGGTGCTCCCACACCAGCCGCCTGCGCTCCTGGTGTTTGTCGCCGTGGGACAGACTGCAGGGCGCTCCCAAGGCTTTACAACCAGTGAAAAACAGCACCAGCTTCGTAATTCTGGCACAACATGTCTTCTCTTTGAAGTCTGGTTACTGTTTTTTACAGTTCTATTTTTAAAATGTATTAAAGATGTTTAAAAGTGGCAGGGACTTCCAATAAAAGCCATGTTGTCCAGAATCAGGATGCTGGTCCCAATTTAAACTGGCTGTTAAACAATAGTATATCCAAATAAAAGTGGTCTGATTTACAAAATACCTCAGACTGACTGAACGTTTATTATCCAATTTTTCTCTTTTCAGGTCTTCAGAGGTCATTCTCTCTTTATCTTTTTTCCCCCCCTTTTAAATCTGCAACACTTTCCACAGCTACTATATGGAAACTACTGGAAAATAGATTCACTTACCGTATTTAAAAATCAACCATTAACAGTAAATGCTAAAGCATAATAAGTAAAGATGTTAATAAAGATGTACATTTGTCTTGGCCCTGTGCATGATTTAAACAGCTTACAACATTGTCTGAGCTCCATCTTCTGAAAGACACCCAGGATATACTGCAAGCAGCTTCTGTTTTTTATCATCAGGCATTTTTATTTTCCCAATATAGACTCATACTTAAAACTTTATATCCACCTGACATTGAATTTTCTATTTGGGGAAGTGAAAGTACATAAACAAGACAATGCCTGAAGGAGAGCATCACTACAAGGAGGACTCCAGAGGAGCCAGGGCAGCCTAATTCCATGGGTCTGCCTGGAGTTTGAAGACCTTCGTCTGTGACTGATTTCCTGTTTCTGCAGTAATCCTGGGTGAATCATTTCACATCGACATCTGTCTCATCTGTTTAAGCTGAGATCCTCAGGGCAAGTGTTTTCTTTCGTTTTGTGTATTTATACAGGATAACTTTGTAACTTAGGCACTTATGATCATAATATTACTAATACAAAGCACAGTATACAAGTAAAAAATCTAACAAAATTTAATGTACAAAGGGACTGAGTTTAACGATCCAGGAGGAGCCAGCCTCTGTATAAAAGTGCTGTGAAGATTTCCATCACTGAAGTTTGTATTTCAGTGATCTATCCTCGTGTCTCGTAGTTATGCCCTAGCAACAGACAACTAAAATAGGCTTCCTGCACTATCAAATCCCACTGTGTCACATAATTCCAGTGTAAAATCAAGTTTCACATTAATATCTAAAAATCTGCAGTATTTTCTAATACCTCTGGCAAGTACACGTAATAAAAACTTAGTGGAAGTCTGAGATGTAAGTAACCCACTTGAACCTTCTCTCCTGCCGATATCTTTCCTATAAATGGGAAAATATCTCTATTTCCCATTCCACAGAGCAGAAATCTGGGGCAAAGGACAAAGAAAGCAACCTGCTCAAAGTGATGCTGACTTGCACTTGTACTTCCCCTGCAGTGGACCACACCACTTGTCAGACAAATTGTGCTGTAATAGCAAAGTAGTTAGGCCTTCAAGATTCATGGTTAGCAAGTATTCCTAAAATTCTGATTAAACATTTTGTTTCCTAGTGGTTTTAAATTGGATGTGTCATTTGGTAAATGACAGATGGCCACTCTACAGTAAGTGAGTGGGTTTTTAGTTTAGAACAGCAAATACACTAATACACTGGCATCAAGTTTCAGGTAATTTTTTTCTACTGAACTCTTGCCAAAAAATGATATATTCGTGACCTGCTTCTAGAAATATAAAATCTGCAAGTGGGTTTGGTTGCCCTTAATAAACCTAATGTAGTGAAGAAATAGCATTAAATTGTTGTTCAAATAAAACACTAAACAGATCAAAGAAATATTTTCCCAGAAGTACATGATTTTCTCTCAATGCATGGATTGAAAAAAGGGGAATTTCAGAAAGGAAATAAAGGTAAATCCTAGCTTAAAAAAGCAAACAAAAAAAACCCCAATCAAACAAAACCCACCGCAAAACAAGCCACCAAACCACAAAACACAGCATATATATATGTATATTAGTTGAGTTGAACAAACATGTGGGAGTATGTTGTATATTTTATAGCATAAGTAACTACATTTAATGTATTCATATAATTTTCCTGTTGACTGGTATGGCTGTCTTTGAAAACTGGGTTTCAACAGTGACACAGAATACGTTCTCTCAGGGACTCAATTCTACTCATTGGTCTCACCAGCTCAAAGAACTGAAACCTATATCACATAAAAGCTCAAGAAATCCAGAACACATCCAATCCAGAACAATTCAGAAAACAGTTATTTGTACAGCTCAGAGCAGAATTACTTTGGAAATTTCACGGTAGAACAAAGGACTTCAGCAAAGAAGTCTTCTGTCCACGATGAAGTCCAAAATCTATCCAAGATCTACATAACTCATTAAGGCAATCTATGTAACACATCCATCTGCATGGTCCATGACTGGCCAAGCTCACATTTTCTCCTTGGCTTCTCAGCCGAAAGATGTACCCACTCCTGCCATCGGTTACTGTCACCTACTCTTCCACATGTCTGAAGCAAAACCTGAAATTATGCCTCCCTCTCCGAACTAAAATGCTTCCACCAGTGATAGGGGGTTTGCTGCTGTACCATATGGTATTTTAATTGTTTCAGAATTTAGCTGAGATCCTGACCTACAGTCATTAAGTGTCATGCAGTAGGTCAAGGTCAGTGGGAGAGAAAAAAAAAGCAAGAAAAGGTAAAAATGGAAAGAGTTGGAGGTCAGACCTCTCTTTCTGTGAGCAAGCTTTCAGGTGTGCCTTCTCAACGATCTTTTCTAAGAATCAGTAGATGGTACAGGATGGCTTCACTGTTGAATGGTGTCACTCCTGCTTGGGAAACCAGCCTGAAACATTGACTGTGTATGCTAGATGAGGAATCTGAAGAACAGTACTGGAGACAGCGGAGGCTGGGAGGTGGCTGCCTGTAGAATTAAACTTCTCTGCCAAAAAAAAAAAACAACAAAAAACTAAACCAAACAACTCCTCACTTTATCATTTGATCAAATGCTGTGTTCTAATATGAAAACAGAGGGAGATGAAGCAGAACAGAAATTTAGGAGCTTTACTGAAAAAGGAACAGGTTTCCTGTTAATGCTACTCAGTAGTAGAGAGATCCTCCTATAACGAAGGAGATCTCATGTTTGCTGTACCTTCTGGAGCCTCACAATACCAGGAGCCTTGCAATACCAGTCAGCTGCTTAGCTAGTACACATTGCTAACTAGGTCTTTTGATATTTATTTATTAGCCCCATTTTATCCAGCATGTCTGTGTATGAGTATACTGCAGTATCAGACCCAGATTTCTCCATTACTCCCGAATGCAAATTTAGTCCAAATGTTAAGATACAGGTATTTACATTATTACTGTATGTTTTTCAATACTAAGAACATTAGTTTGCACATCTTATTTTAGCCTACAAGCCACAAATTGAATGTAACACTTTCATCATTTATATCTTTATAGGGGGTCTGCAGTAATTGCTCCTATTGCTAATTTTTTCCTTAGACACCAGAGCAGAAATAACAAAGACACTAGCGGATTATTACACATTGAAAAAAAATATCTTTAAGATTCTGACAAAGAGTGGTGCTAGAGCTGTTGCATGTTTGCTTTTGAGAATCTACAGCTGTAAACTGGTTTTTGGAGCTCAATATCCGCATGCAATCTTCCTGGCCTGTATGGGCGATCATAGCACTTCATTGTCCACTGCTATCATTACAATATTGTTATCATCTGAGCTTGAGTCTGACACTTTCTCTAAGACCTTTCAAATAACCCCTTTACTAGGCTTCAATACCAAACCATTCAGGGCAAATCTCTGCTTTGTGCTTGTCAGCCTTAATAGACTGGATGTCACTTTTGCCTGTAAAAAGTGCCCGCTCTTCAGCTGTCAGTCAGTCCTTGCGGTGTCAGGCGAGAGCGTGGCTGGAGCCGTTGGATTAGAGGGTAGTTACCACAGCTGTCAGATTACTGACAACCTGACACCCACATACCCAACTTCCTTTGACTGTATTTGGTTTCCATCTCGCTCCTTGGACCTTTCTTAAGGTGGATCCATCTGCTGAAGTTAAATAATATATGTTGTAGCCACCTAGGAAAGTTTTGTTCTTGTCTCCAATTCCTCTTTCAGCTTGGTTTGCCTTTTGCAAGCACACCATCAAACGTGTTTTACAGAACTCTTTGCTAATTTATAAGGGGAGAAAATTAATTTTCTTTGGTCTGTAAGTTTATGCCATTATGTTTTATTGAATCATACTTCTCTCTTTGGAGGTGGTTTAGTTGTTGATATCTACCTTTAGTCAAAAGTTCTGGGGGGGTTATATATATTTTTCCACATATTTTAAATGTACTCACCATGCCGCTCTTTCAATGCTTCAGTTCTAGTCTCAAAAGGTTACAGACTATAGAATTCTGTGAATAGTTTACAATTACTGGAAGTAGTGTGAGTTATACCAACCCTTTATAGAATTTACCTTTTATTTCACGTTCCACAGTTGACATGAATGTTTCTCTTATTTTTAGAACATTGATTAGATCTAAGCAGGAAAGGAAAATAACTTCAATATATTATTTAGGACCAGAAACAAACTCACGCTTTGGCTTTGTCTTCACTTTGATGAACACATGTGAAACCAAACTGCTCGAGTTCATTCTCTTGTTGTTGCGCCTCCCAAGGGACATGTCCTGTAACTCTGTTCTAACCATGACTAATTGGAGTGAATCCTCTGTATTCTGCCTATATTTGATCTCAGCTAGCTAGACTGAACCAAAGACTGGTTTTGTCCTCTCTACTTGGAATACAGAGAAAAATACCTATTTTAAATAATGCCTTTGTAAGCTTTCAAAGAAGTGAAGAATACTTTACTAAGAGTCATCCCTATTGTAGAAGAGACTACACAGAGAGAGTTAGCAAAGATTTGTACTTGTACCTCCCTTCCCTGTATTTAAAATTTAAATTTCTCTGCAGAAAACAAAAACTAACTCTTCAACAATATTTTTTTTTAATTGAGTTAATTTTTTCAAGATAATTGCAACCTGTCATATAAGCCTAGCCACAATATTTGTATCTCATTATATGAAATTCTTCTGGAAACAGTTCCATGTAGGGGAGAAAATACAACAGTCCCTCACTGACACTAATATTGTGGGATAACCTATGACGCAGCATAAAAGAGTGAGTAGCTGGAGTGTAATAAACAGTGTTCTTTCCATTTAGTAGTAAATGTGGCTATTACATTAAAATCCAACGCGTGGCAGGTTATTTGCAATATACTTGAAGAAATACGTAAAGGCATAACATGACAAGAATTCTTTGGTCCAGACAAAACCTGCCTGACTCTCCGTCTCAGTTCTTAATTTGCAATTCCTCTGCAAGGTTGCAAACACAAATAGCTTCTTTTTATTATTTGTAAAAAAAGCAAATTTAAACCATTAGATGGCTTATACCTAACAAGCTTTACAGAGGTTCTATTAGCTCCTCCATAAACAACACTGCCTCAAATTTAGAACTAAATTTGATTTTTTTTCTTTAGATAGAAACTATATTATGATGCATGAACTTTGCTACCTTTTCACATTCCTTTTCGGCATTTTCCTTCTTAATACATTTCACGCTTGTGTAGCTGTTGCCTTGCAAGGCAGACAGATGTGATTATGGATACTCCACACCTCATCTAACCTTGCTATTCAGAAAGGCAGGCAGCAACGGTTTTCTGCCTGGAACCAGAAGCTGAGTCATCCAGAGACCAGTGCCTCCAGGAGCTCGCCTGTGCGACAGCTTCAGCGTGAGACAGCCCAAAGCAGCTGCTGCAGTACTGGAACAGATTGTGCAAATGTACCCTATGACAACCATCTTCTGGGTTAGTATTGCTCTGTACGCAGGTACTGCAGTAACTACAGTAGGTTACGGATCATTATTGATGTGGAACTTGGCAGCAGTCTATTTGTGAGGAAGACAACTAGCGGAAGCCAATAGTGTCAGAAGTTCAATATCTTACTAAGCTATTTCATTAGCAGACTGATTTCTGGGATGCTATCGCTACATTATAACAAAAAGAGTTAACCAAACAAACAGGCGGTTTTGTAGCGTTTATCTGATTTGCATGAACTGCCACCTCAAAAAAAAATATCATTGAAATACTTTAATTTCTAAAGCTTGCCATTGTTCCAGGTGCCTTTATACTTCCTCCCAAGTTCCAGACATTTTTCTCAGAGGAAAAGCACCTTGCATTCTGAGCTTACACCTAGGAACAACTTTAAGATTTGGCCCTTGGGTCTTACAGTAAAAAAATACTGCACTGGCACTTCCCAGCCACATTTCTGGAATGTAACATGCCCTCGTGAAAGCAGGTAGGAGGAAAGATAGCAAATACCTCCAAATTAGTGACAAGGCTTCAAGACCTTACATGGGGATTTTTTTCTTTTACCAATGTCTATCACTATGGGCCAACTTTATTTAAATATATTGAAAATATTTCTTTTAAATCTAGAGGCTCTCCTCAAACGTTGCGCTGCAATATAATTTTAAGTGAAAAGAATGTTATAAAAATGCATTATTAATCCAATTCAGCTGAACAACTGTCAGAAATGTCATACCTAAATCCATTTGCAGAAATTAATGCGTAATATTACCCAGTAGATAGCAAGGCACAATTCACAGTAGTGGGTAAATCCCTGTTTGAACAGATGGGCTGAAATGTTGGGACATCAAGCTGACTAATTTGGGTACCTCCCAAGTAACCTCCGTAACCATGGGTGTGCTGTTATTTTCTCCCTCACTGTCATGTACTGCTAACAGAGTGAAATCCAGGCATGCTCTTCCACCCACCATGCACAGCACCTGCACATCGTTCACAGAATTAAGTAACTCAAGGGTAGAACTCTAAAAATGACAGCCACATCTTCCCTTTCCAGATGCAAGAAAGAGGAGGTATCATATCTCTCATATATGACAAGTCTTCAAACCTAACTTGAGACACATCACTCCTCTGCTCAGGAACTTTCAAGGAAATTTTTGGCCACTCTCCAGCATGAGAGGCTGCGTATACTCACAACACTGCTATGTGTCACATCCTGACTGAAGCCGTAATTCACCTGGAGACTGATGGTATAAGCCTCTCTCCAGTGAGTGATCCACCAGTAGGGCCACCTCTGTAGGTAACCACATGATATAAAGCCAGGAAGGGAGCCAACCTCCATCATCTCTGCAAAGGTGGCAGTGCCAGGCTTGGTGACAAGAGGAACGGGGAAGTCTCTCATCTCATTTTCACAAGTCCTCTTAACCTCTACCACTTCTTGACCAATATTTTGCTGTAGGGACTTGGAAAGCTTCGAGGAGAGATCCCCAGCACCACAGTGCTTGGGTCTGCTGCTGCTATGTATGTGAATGCAAAAAATCACACCTCAGTTAACCAGTGAGCCCAAGGAGAAACCTAATGTGAAATGATTCTTTTTATGTCCTGGAAGAGTGAGCACTTCATAAAAATTAGGTATGTGGTTGGTGACAGCAAGATCTGGACTTATATTCTAAATCTGAAAAAAAAAAAAAAAAAGCACTAAAAAAATTATTTTGTTTAGAAGCATCTGCTGCACTCAGTAGTTACTAATTTTAAGCTATGTTATCCTGGTTCATAACTCTGTTGCAATGCCCAGTCTGTATTTCTTTTACAGGACGCTGCCAGTAAGTATAACATTAAGAGAATGCTTTCTAAATTTCTTTTTCTCTTTTTTTTTTTTTTAATAAAGGTTTGTGAGTTACAGAAGTGCAAAAAGTGCTTTAAACCTCTTAATTTGTTTTGTTTACTTCTGTAGCTTAAAAAACAGCCAATTGTTTTTAATTGGTTTGAAAAAAAAAATTGCTCGAGGCAGAAACCCAGAAAACCAATCTTCTGTCTGGAGTAAATTTTTACAGCTGCCTTTTAAACCTCTGAAAATAAGGTATATAATGGAAGTGCTGACACAACCTTATCTACAATATATCAGTGTGAACTGTACCGCTATAATAAGCGGTTATTATGTATGTGTAAAAATAATGAGAGCCAGTGTCTGAGGAGAGTTAATGTAAAATGCTAAGCAATTGTGGTTGGTTACACAGTATAGGTTAATATTCCTTCATATAGCTATACTTTTTCCCCTTTTGTCCTCCAGAACTCCTAATGAAAATTTTGATACCTGACGGTAATGATAAGCAGCCATTCACACGTCCTTTGTGTCAAGGCTAGAGCATTAATGCTTTCCTTCATATAACATTTTGCATAGCCTAAAGCATCTATTAAAATCCTTTGTAAAATTCATGAAACAAAAGTGGTGGGTTGAGTCTAGTGGGAGAGCAAGTAAGGTGCTTATTAGCAAAAAGTCAAAAACACAGGGCCAATTACAGATCTGAACAAGAAGGGCTGCAGAACAGCATGGGGAGTAATTCTTTCTTCAGCCCAATGGGCTCAAGTGAGAGGTAACCTAGATAAAAATATAGCAAATATTCTAAGCAGTAATTAAACTAAAATGTTTGGAGTTAGAAACAGCTCTATAACAACTGAAGGATATGCTCAAGTAAAACAATTGTCTGGTCTCACATAGATGCTAAATTGGAAGGATTTAAGACTGCTCCCTAAAGGAACGACTAAGGGGTAGTCAAGAGGAGCTGTGAGCTCAGGAGATATGTAAAAAAATCTGTTTGGTATTTCAAATGCTATAAATTAGATAAAAAATGAGCTTTTCTACTGAACAAGCAACATAAAACTGAATAAACCACAATAAGATTGCCCTTTTTCTGTTATAAACTTGACATTAAGCCTGTCATGTTCAATGACAGCCTAACAGACCTCATTCTTTACCCTTTGGAATTTGAAAGATTGGCAGATGTCATGATTTCCTTAACATAAAAGACCTTGCAGATAATGTTCACCACACATATTTTTAGTTTCATAACTTCGCTCGCCTACTTCCAGAATCATCGGGTAAAATTTCCAAATAGAACTTAAGATTTTTCTCTGGTCAATAATTGTTTCTGACTCCGAGGAAAATCTTTTATTGACAAAGAAAAAACGTGACATGGGCAGCAATTTTTATGATTTGCTTTACTAGTTCAAACATGCCCTTACATTCATAATAATGAGCTGCTTTGCACAAAACAGCTCATTATTATGAACAGAGGGGTATAATATTGTTAAGTAAGCTGAGTCAAAGCAGAACTAGTTGAGGCTAGCTCTCAACTGGAAGCAGTTTTCCCTTTAAAACATCCCTCCTCCCCTTTAAAATCTTTTGATTGGTAAGAATCACAATTGGCATTTTCTAACGCTTGGTTGATAAACTTTATGTGTTGTTATTCATTTACTTTTCAATGTAAGAATTGTTCCAAGATGTTCTATAAGTTCAGGTCATTATGCAACTACTTAGGGGGTCATACTTTATTCCTGTGAATCTGAGAATTTAACACCTATTTAAATGAGGAAATCCTGGCCCTGCACTTTTGCAGCCAAGCAGTATCAAAATGCAACGGAGCTGCTACACCATATGGTGTGAGGGAGGCAGACAGGAAAGATGCCACGGAGGCTTTTGCAACCTGCCACGTGCAGTCAAATTCTGCATTCACCTTCCCAAGGAAGGGTCTGGGGCAAACCAAGGGAAGGGTGGCAGGGTGGTCATCAGCTCGCCTGCTTTGTGGTCAAAAAGCACAAAGACCTGGCTTTCAGGATGGGTCAGGATTTCATCCCTCCTATCAGGTCACGCCTTCACACTTAGATTTTTTCCAGTCTCATTCAAAATCAGTTGCAGTTTCTGTCTGCAGTCTCACAGTAGCTCTCTGCTGTACAAATGCATCTGTTAATGCTGAGGAAGCTCCTCTTCCAGAGTAGAGTGCAAAAACATGCCAAACCAAAGATCTGCAACCTCTTCCCTTGTGACAGGTTTACCCCTTGGGAAGTTCTATCAGCCTCACCAGCTGCTCTCATCCAAGTAGACAACTGTCTCAAAACAGATACAGCCAGCAAACTTGCCTACAAAGGCAGTTGTCTATATGAACAGATCCTATATGCTGCCTCTAGTGTGCAGAATTCTGTCTGCAAAATATTGGCAGCTCAGCTACATATTCAGGTATATAAATACTTCATTGCTAAGCATACCAGGATTGACATGTGTTAGGGTGAGCTGTCATCTCAAATGTCAAGAATTACTATAAAAACTTTTTGTTTTTAAATTCAAATTTGCATTAACTTATTGACAAACATACAGCTTCCGTTTTAATCTAATTTCTAATTTGTGTTCTGAAGAAAAGTGACAACTTTTCACAGCCAAACTTTGAAACATTTTTAGTATTAGTTAAGGCAATATTCAGCAAACAGGATTTTTTTTTTTTAAACCTAGCCTGATGGATATGTGATCATATATATATATATCAATATAAGATACAGAACAATTACCCTCAGCATTAAAGGTATGATTTAAAGCAGATTTAGGGCTCTCAGATTTTCACAAAGTGCAGACTTTTTGAAAAAACCTGTATCCCAAATAGTCATATAATATCAGTTTAGCTACTACCTCTTCAAACATAGAACAGTCTAATTAAAAAAAAAAAAAGGTTGTTCAAGAAGCATATAGCATGGATGACATAATTGCATTAGAATAAGGAAATCAATGGAGCCAACAAGCCTTTCACTCTAGTTAGCCAATTACATACATTAAAGTCACCATGTTGATAAGAGTAGCATGACTTTAAATGTACTAGATATTATATGCAAATGAAAAAAAAAACAAAACACAAAAACAAATCTCTGAAATTATTCCAAATATTGCATCAAGAGAGTCTTGTGGTTTGTGCTTGCAAAATGAGAGCAACATAACACTGAACAGATAAAAAATTTCAAAGCTCTATCTCCCTGTAGTTTCACTAACATGTTAACCTACTTACAGCAATTAGTGCTTCATTAGTAAGGCTAACTAACTGTTGCTATGCCCTGTAATGATTTGCCAGGTTTTCTATATACAAGTACATAATCAATGTTTTCCAATTACTGCTATAGTGCAACCACTATTTCAAATAAACTAGATAATAATACAAACCCATTACTGAATCTGAAGTAGCAGAGGCATTTAATTGCAAGGCAGTTCTTTTCAGCTTTTAAAATTTTTCACACTAATGAAGTGTCATACAAAAAAGTTGTATTGATTTTTCCACCACATGGCTTCAACCACAAATATGTAATTATCCCTTTTATATCTAGCAAGGGGATTAAAATAATCTATAGTATATAGCCTTTACTTATCCCTGATGGGTCTAGTAGTACTTTTACCCTTTTCAAAATATGCAGCTTTTTGATGAATGAACTTTCGGTAAAATGTTGCCTTATTTGCTTCATATCTCTACTTTTTTGAAGCCAGCTAGCATACGAGGATTGGAATTTTAAGTCAGTTCTACCACTGGCAAAGGGGAACGAAGCCTGATCCTGCATTGCTGAAATAAGGATGAGTCTGCTGCAGAGTCAGGACCACAACACCCTATTCTGGTCCTCTTCCCCATCTACCTCAGTGGTCCCCATCAATTTGCTTACATGACCAGAGAAAGAATTTGGCTCCTCACATGACTTTTAGTTAGTCTTTTCAAATTCTTTACAACAGATAGCCGTTGGTGTGTAGTGCTACTGCCAAAGAGCTACACGCCCATTGTATTACTCGAGAAGATACAACCTGTTCACTGGAGCCCCCAGGACCTCTGCAAGGAGACGTCCCCTCTGCTGGGGAGGCTTGGTGGCCAAGTCTGTGAAAGGACTGGTGGGACCATGCCTAACATCTAGAGCATTTGAGATTTCTTGTTTTCTCAGCATCATGATTTAAAATCTTGTTTTATAAAAGGGCTGGACACGGTAGATGCAAACTGTATCAAAGAAACTATTCTTCTACTAGATGAGATTAAGACGTGGTCAAAATTAAGTTGTTTTCATGGATATCGTGCAGATTATTTATCTTTTTTTCCCCTTAAATGCTTGGAAAGAATTCCAGCCTGATTTTAATATTGTTTTGATTAAAGCAAGTCTACAAAATGCTTTAACACAGACAGAAGCTAAAACCCCCATGCAGCAAAGTCAAAAAAAAAAAGGAAACCCAATCTGGAACACAGCTTTTACAAAGAAAAGGGTCACGCTCTTTGTAATAGTAGGGGGAAAGCTGTATCTCCCAGTAATTTCACTAACATTTTAATCTACTGGCAGATGCTAGTTTTTCCAGATATTTGGAATTCACTGAAAACTGTCTATTTCCTGTATCTTGTGGAGTATGTATTTTGAGGGGCAATTTGTTCAACTCATTATTTTGCAATCATGCACACATTAAAACTACCTAGACATTTTTTTAAAACCTTACAGATGTTAAAAGTCTTGGATAAAATGTAAAATTGTGGTACAGTCATTGAAGGAGAAATATTTCTGTAGGGGTGAGTATCTTTTTTCCCCCTATATTGTTATTTACAAGGAAGTATTTGAGGACCAAGTATTGAGTATCTTCTAACTAAAAATAAAGAAATCTGTCTACAGCTGTTCTTAAAGTCTAATTTAATTAACAATAAATGCATTTAATAGACAAATTTTAAAAGCTCTAAAGTTGAAATTTGCAAAAACATTTTAAATATTAGCAAGTATTTCATATGTAAAACAGAAAAATAGGATATGAACTGGGAAATACTATAATGCTCATTTCTTTGCCCAAATTGATACATATTATTGGTGGTAGTATCTATACGGGTTACAGTAATTCTTTAGTAGTAAAATGGATTGAAAAATTCCATGAAAAAGAATATTTTTAACAGTAATAATAAAGATTTCAATGATACACAAAACTACATCTAAACCAATTAAATTAAAATAAAGCTCTTCTATGATTTGCAATACTGCAGGCCTCTCAGTGCTGTCCTTCGTACTTTTTCAAATAGGTCAATTACATGTTTCCCTTTTTATAGATTTCAAAATCCTCTAAAATACTTGTACAGCCTTCACAAAAAGTTTACAATAAGGCAATTCAACATCGTACCTTAGCCCATTTCTTTGTTCTTCAGCATGCAGTAATAAAATAATAAAAGTAATTATATAATTCCTCTTTAATTAAATTTCTAATGTCACTTACAAAGGACAACAATTAAAATTGTGAGCAAAAGTAAAAAGTTGTTTTCTCAGAAAGGTTTAAGAAAAAAACGTAGATGCGCCTTGTGGAAGCGTGTTTCCAGGATAATAAAAGGCCATTACCTTGACCGTTGACATGAAGCCATCAGAGTCATATTTATTGATGAAACTTTCAGCTCCCAATCTGCTGCACTGAATGAGCATCATACAGCTGTCAGCAAAGGCAAAGCACAGAAACAGTGATAGCTTGTGACATTTTCCTTTCATAATTTATGAAAACAAAATACCTTAGAGTTTGTAGAACACCAGAATAAAAATTTTAGAATAGTACCCTTAAAGAAAAAGTCCGTAAGAAATATATCGTAAGAGTATATCACTATTATCAGAACAATTTACCTGTAAAATGAGGATATATATGCAGAATTAATTGGTAATCCTTAAGTAACGTACTCTATACAAAAAGAAATGCTGCAACACAGCAAATAAACGTGAAGTGAGAAAGATCTAAAATTAGTATCTTCAAATTAATCGTGCTGTGAAAATGCTTTGGGGTTCTTTACAAGGAAATAGCTGTAACATTTTAATTATTATTAATATAATGTTGTTATAATTAGCATAATTTCAGAGGAATTGCCATTAGATGATAATTCAAATACTATAATCTCAAAGAGAATATTTTTTAATAGTAAAAATGTCATTTGCACATATTATAAACAAGCAAATGGGAAAATATATCATAATATATTGTGTATCTTTCACCTCTTCATTTCATGCTGCTTGGACAAACAGTATAAATGAATCTTCTTGAAGTTTCTCTGGTACCAATACATTTGTTCATAAATCAAGTAAAAATCTTTGGATGCCACCACCCACTTTGCATCACCCCCTTCAAGCTGGACACTGACGGCACCAGGTAAATTGGGGAATTCTACTGCATGCCTATCAAAGCCCCAGTTCAGGAATCTCAGCATACACCTCCCAGTACTTTGCCTGCCCAGGAAGACTCCCTTTAGCAGCTTGAGAAAGCATTAAAACCTGGTATACATAGTAAATATCCTGGTTTTCTCCACGTGCTTTTCACCCACCAGCTGCAACCAGGGAAGAGAAGACTCACAGCAGGATACAATTTCTGTCATATACGACCCAGTTTGGAATATTGGCTATTTCAGATATTCGTGCGTATTTCTGATAAGCTAAGACTTCCCACCTTTGAAAATTATAAGGTAGAGTTGTGCACAGGCACCACTGCTTGGCAAACCTTTGGCAGCAGTTTGGGGGAAGGAGCTGGATATCATAATAATGTTTATTGTCCAATTTTTTTTATATCTGATGCGCATTTAAAATCTATCCACTAGACTATGACAGGTATGTTAAAAACATACTTGTGGAAGATTGAGCATTTTAATTTTGTACTGACTCATCTCAACAGGTAGGAGTGGGAGGTGAACAGACCTTAGCCAGCATCAGCCCTGGAAAACACCGATCCTCCTTGGGGAATGTGGTACAAATTCCTTACACCGGCTGAAGAGTAGACCAGGGGGTCAGCAAGTACTGCAGAACAGGTGACACAAGGGTCAACTCTCAGGATTTATTTTAAGAGAAAGTGGGCAAGGTCAGTGAGAGAAGCAGAGCACTGCTAACATCAGTAGTGCCATACTGTCCCCATGCATGAGATCTGCGTTCCCCTGTAGCGCAGATCGGGCTGCCTGCTTACACTGCCCCTCAGCAGAGGGAAGTGGCTCTTCACATTTTAAAAGTTACTTTGAAAAAGATATTAAACAAAGTAAGAAAAAAATAACCTGCATAAAATTGTCTTAACCTGAAGCAAAAAAGGAGGAATATTAGACTTTTTCTTCCATATTGGATGCTTCTTCCTAGTTCTTTCAAGGAGCAAACTCATGTCTTCACTTCCCCCACTTCCTCTTCCCCAGTTCAGCAATGGGGCAAAAATCCTGTGTTGTTTGCATAGCTGCTCTTCTGGTGACAGACATTCAGCATTAACCTGGTTAATAAGAGATGATATAAAGTTGCCTTCAAACATCACACTGGTCTCTTGTACAAGATTAATAGCTGCAGCAAGCAGCACTGGTAGCTGTGGACAAGAGAGGACGCTTTTTAGAGCTGCAGGCACGTAATAGATCTGGGAAGTTTCCTGTCTTCATAGGAAAACCAGTGCGGAGCAAGGCGATGGATGCCCATACCCCTTGTGGCATCAGGACCCTGGAAGGACAATGGCTGGACACAGAGGGTGAAAAACAAACCTCTGTGCACAAAATAAAGGCAAGCAGACAATTTTAGTAGTCTTGATTCAATGGTGAATTGAGCATTTATATCACTTGAGGATTTGGCCTCAAGCCTTAAGGCCATCAGCAGAAAGTTCAGCCGTACCACTGCTCACAGAGAAGAGTACCAACATCATTAAAAGGATGATTAGACTTCCAACAGGTCTAAAATAATGAATCAATTCACATTTGTAAAGCATTATGACCAGAATATGAAAAAGCTTAGTAAATGGATATACTGTGAACTCCAGGATAAAACCTCTTCTCTCTGTCTGCTTATAATCTTCTTTGAATGCGTTCCTTTTCATTTAATAGAGACAAAAATTAAATCTCTTCTTTGCAGCACTTTATTATAATTTCTGAAGAAACAGTTAAGCTTTAAGACAAGATGCTAAAAAAGAAGAGTTCAGATCTCCAAAAACAAGAGGGACTGCAAAGGAAGCTGTAAAAATACTGTAAATTAAACATTTACAGCCTCTTACCTGTCCTTTGAGTAAAATCATTTTTAAGAATAGGATAACTTTGATAAGCATTTATAAAAATCACTAGTACTCAGTTGTGCATTGAACACAACTCTGCCTACCAAGGAATGTTGTACAGAACGAATGAGGAATACTTGTTCCTTCGAAGTGCTAAAAACACGCTATCATAGTCTAAGCAACTGCACAAACTATCACGTTTTCAAATAAATTCCAAGAGAGAGACCTAGCAAATGTTGTATGCCTGTCCATATAATATATTTTAAGGTTTACCTACGTATAACATAGAACAAATTAGGCAGCCAGCTTGGAGCCCCAAAACTAAGTGCTCTGCAGAGGTTCCATTGACAGTTTAAGGGTTCTCTGAAACCAGAGTAAGGACTTCATCATCTACAAGTCCTGCATTAGATATAAAATAAATAAATAATTGCCTAATATATAACTGTAAATTCAACTGTTAAAATTCTTTCTTTTAGCCTCTTCCTTAGTAAAACTCTCAATTGAAGTTGAATTCTGAGAAGCAACAAACATCTGGCAGCCATAGTAGTTTGTCCAGTGTCTGTGCTCAGCTCCCCTCTGGATGTGGTTCCTCAGGAGCTCTGCCGAAACAGCCACTCAGAGAGGTGTTAACACCTAGAAATTACAGTGACATTTCTAACTAACCCTGCAATCCATACCTGTTGCATTCACATGGACGTGCGTGGCTTGGGCAAATAATAATTTATGCCAGACTTTTTCCCTCTTGTGACTTCAGTTTTGATATCACATCATGATTCAAAGCCTGGTGCACCATAAATTTTCTCCAAATGTGTAGTAATTCCTTGGCGCAGTCTAAAGTTATGATTCATTTATACTGGAGTGACAGCATAATACCTAGGTGTCAAAATCCATTAAAACTGTTCAATGTCTTCTGTTTATTTTTAGAACCAATTGAGACTTAACTGATGGTGAAAAATATACAGTCAAGTGTGTTTACTTCACCTTTACAAAGAATCCGTTATAGTCCCAATTAATTTGTTATTCCTGTCACAACAGGTACTGGATACTTCAAAACTGTCATTACCATTTCTCTCTCGCTCTCTTTTGCCTTTTTTTTTATATCAAGGCTTCTGTTTATTTTTAACCCATTAGTAAATGGTGTTTTCTCTTTTGCCATAAAGAATTTCACGTAATTTTCCATTTTAATTAAAATAAATGTGATGAATAAATACATCTCCTAACCAACCAAAATTTATTGTACTCAAATTTCTCTCTTCCTGTCACAATCAGATGTTTTAGCGCTGAATTTAATGACCACTCACAGGGTGATACATCTTAGACATTGGTAGAGCTGGCCAGATGGAAATTAAAAATATGCTATGTGACAGTTACATGCACCATAGTAATTCTCAGTACAAATTCAGAGCAACTTTTGCCATGTTAATTGTTAACTACACGTTTTTGCTCTCAGGAAGTTCAGAACAGGGCTTCAGGAAAAAAAAGTTAAACCCAGAATGGGCACTAAATCTCAGAGACAGGCATCAGTAAGGAAGTAGTCCACAAAACATAACAAGAATTCTCTGCAAATAGCTGTAACTCATAACTCCAAAGAAAAGTCCATAGGGGCTGTTTTAGAAAAAAAGCAGACAAAATGCTGATGTCCTAATTGCTTTTACTCATACTGAAACCAAAGCAGTAATACAATGTTGGGGAAAAGCAATCATGAAATAAAACAAGTATATTAGGAGTTGAATGAAAAATGTTCCTGATAGCAATCTGCAGCAGGTGCTGCCTACAGCAGCCCCCTCACACCTGGGGAGATGAGCCTACAGCCCCATCTATCCCTTCTCCCTCCCTCACCTGGCAGGGAAGTGTTTAGGTGTATAGCAGGTGCTTTGCACATCCCTCCTTGCCAAGGGAGCCAGAGTGAGCAGCCCCTGGGCACTGCCTCATGCTCTAGCAAGCACAAGGTTCATGGGAAAGAAACAGGAAAAGTACAGCATGACTCAGTACCTGTGGTTAAGGGTACCAGCATGAAAACAAGCCAAGAACTAAATGGCATAGAGCTCTAGAGCACTCAGAATCATCTACTTTCTGGTTTTCACTTCTGGACAAACAAACTGCATGAGTATAACTGAGTATAGGGCTTGATGTTACTTAAACACATCACTGGTGACCATGTGGCTGCCCCATGGTGGCAGGTTAGCTCATTTAAAGCAAAATGAAACATGGCTGCCTTTTTTTCTTTTTTTCCCCAGTGTTGCAAGGATTTTATTACGACTTGGATGATTATACTCTGTAGTCATAACTATGTAAAATTAAACATAAATAGCTCAAGATACTCACAGGAATTAGAAATTAAATAGGCCTACCGGAATAAGTCTATCCTCTCATCGTTACGTTACGTTATCTACAGTATACATTCCAGAGTTTTGACTTGTTCAGTATTAAAAGTCTCAAGAAATGGGGCTTTCATTATTTCTCCTCCACGATTGTTCCCTAACCTAATAGACCTTACAATTGAGTACATTTTTGTAATACTTAGTTTCACTCCAGTTGGGTCTCCTTGATTCACCCTGAGGACTGTAACTGCTTCCTGCATCTTTAATCATGACACCCTTCCACTTCTTCTACAAGTTCCAAACACATGCTCTGCCCTTTCCCCTGCAGGCTGGTGCTTTAGGCCCTTGAATGTGATTTAAGAGATCTTCAATAGCAACGTTATGTCTAGAACCTGCAGCCATTGCTGCTGAACATTGGGAAGAACTGGGTAGAAATCTATGTCTCAGCAGTTCAGTGTCTCTTGGACTATTCACAGATACGTATATTGGCCCCATGCTATTGTCTTAGTTATAGCCAAGAAAAATGTATTTCAATAAAGAGAAGAAATGTGTTCTCTTTTGCAAAATCATCTACATGCTTAGCAGGATAGAAGGTTTCTTATGACAGTGAATGATTTTTTTGTAAGAGATAATTTTCAAACATTTCAGAGGAACTATGCTGAGTGAGGGACAGTGTCGTGGTGAGAGGAACAAGCAGTAAGACACCACAATGGGCTGCCAAAGCAGCCTCTTCCTCCATGCTCTTGCTCATAAGTGACTCATTTCCTGGTCCAAACTCATTTTTCTGACACCCATACCCACAAAAATCATGAGTTTATCCTAAGAGTTTATAGAAGTAGAACTCATACCTCTGAGCCTGACCCGAGTGATCTAACACACTAGTTTACCTCTTAGTCTGCATTGCCTTTGTACAAGAAAATGGAACCAGTGTGAGTCAAAAATACCACACTACAGCTAATTGTTCTTCATGAAAATCAAAAGCAGCAATTTGGACCTATCTCCATATACAAAAAAAGGGTGGGGTTTTTTTGTTTTTCAAAATCTATACGCAACTCCATCAACATGCAACATAACAAAACCAAATAACTAAGCATCAGCTCAGTCTCTGTCAGTGAGCCACGCTCCAGGGATTTATGTTGGAAACTCACAGCTTTTAAATCCAGTCATGACCAGGAATAACACAACCTACACTCAGTTAAAGCCAATGGACCCTCTTTGAGTAATTTCAGTTCTCATCAGCTGACTCTGCCTTTCAATCTTTAAATCTACACTTGTATCAATGCAACTATCCTATAATCAAGTGTAATGATCTAGTAGAAGCCCCAACACCATGTGTTAGAAATGGGGCACAGAAGAGGAAACTAAATGTTCTAGGGAAAATAGTGTTAAGTATCACAAAGCAATCATTGAAACAGTGCTAGAAAACTAGGAACATCAGGCAAATATGTTAATGATTTGAGCACTGAATCTATTTTCCAAAAGGGTGCTTGGGCTTGCATAGTGACTCATCCAGTTATTAGACTGAAACAGGAAACATGCAAACATTTGGAGCAAAACTCTTCCCTCCTACAGAACATTTTCAAACACATACAATACCAAAAGCGAAAAAGCATCAGGATTCAAAAGGACACCTCATCATACAGTTGAATTTCTGGCTGTAAAACATTAGCTTGCCGGACTGGAATTTCTAAGACAGAACAAGTATTTTTCTCAAGAGTGATGTTTGTCCACAGGCTAAGAAGGTGCTGAAGGTACTCTACTGCCTTTCATATCCTCCCCACTACAGACTTTACAACGGCTGTTTATCCAGGGCTGGTTACTGTGTCTTAAAACACAGTACATACATGTTCCTCTATGGATTTCCAGGGGTGTTTTATATCAGTAAGAAATTATTCCATGGTTATGAATATCTGAGTCCATAGACGTCATCATCTGCCGTAGTACAGAGCAATATAGCCTATTACAGAGATCTTGCTGGCTTCTAGCTTTAGTGGTTAACTGATGCCAAACTTTGGGGGGGGGGGACGGGGCGAGCTGCTCTTTGTTTGAATATTGCAATCAATGTCTGTAAGACATAGGTGTGGAAAACTCGTGGAACAAACGCAATGTGGAAAGCTCTCTCTGACATTAAGTTGAGCCTTTCTGCAAATCTTTTAATTCACTATGATTCTTTTCTTTTCTAGGGAGGAGAAAATTTTTGCAAGACATCCTTAAGTATCCACTCTCAGCCCACATCACCAATTTCAAGCAAAGCACAGTATTTGACAGCAAAGCATGCAGTTCATATTCCTGTAATTTATGTTAATTTATTGACCTTTAAAGTTATTTCTCCTATCTTTGCCAATCTGTAAAGTGATTTTTTTTTTTTTTTACATGAAAGGAAAAGTGGTACCAATGCAAGTAGAATGGCAGGAAAAGTATATACATTTGCAGCAACTGCTACAAATTTGTAACAAAGAGGAAGGTTCTTGTAACTTTTCATATGACCTTGCTTTCCTCATGATTTCTATTTTCCAAAGATATGCTCCAAGCTAACACACTGCTTACTCCAGCTTTCACTATATGAGCTCACAAACAAGCTACAAGGTTTTTTTGTGTGCACAGTTATGGTCCATCATTATTAAATGTCTCTTGTTGGACGGAAGAGGTGCTTCATCACAAACAGCCATTCATCAGCGTTTGCCAAGCCGGCTCACATCTGACCTCTGCAGCAATAATGCTGCATCAAGTAGGCCAACTATCCAGCTTAGCAGCAGAGCAGGGAGCAGGAGCCAGCTTCAAGATTGAGTGCACTGTTTCAGGTTTCCATTCCCAGGAGCTAGGCGAGCTGATGTTGTATTGATTGCGAAAGTTTACCAGTAAGTATCACAAACAACAATAGCCAGGTCAACGCTCGGTGATGCCTGAATGCGAACCCCCAGGGGAGGCTGGTGTTCTCCAGGCCCAGGCACCGCTATCATGATGGCTGAGTGCAGGTTGAATAAGGTTTACAGGGAAGGAAAGAGTGAGAGCCTGCAGCATGAAATGACATTTAAGCAAGTCACATGTGGGAGCAGAATGAGAGACAATGATGCAATTATATATTCCCTAGTTTCCAACTGCAGCGAAACCCTGTCATCTCTCGATGTTTATGTGTTCAGCCAGCCTCAAGTTCACTGTATTGAATAGCTGCAGGTAGTCAGAAACATAAGAAGAATACACAAATGCAGGTATTAGTGAGTATAAACTATAGAGAGAACAAAGTACAAAAATTTCCAAGTATCTGTCTCTTCTACCAGCCACACAGGTTTGACATCAGGATCTGAAGAAGAATCTATTTATAAAATCTCCGTGGGTTTGTTTTGAAAACAAAACTCCACAGACTGTTCAAAACCCTGGCTGCACTTGTGAAACTGTATTTCTTCTGATGCTGTGAAATTCAGTAGCCAGGATTAAATGGAAAGCCTGTATTTAAACCATACTATGGCTTCTTATATCAAAATTAAAATCCAGACTCACTGGCCATCCTCTGGTGTGGAGTCATATCCCATAGCCATACTGAAAATTCATTTTTCAAGTTTTACTGTATATTACATTTGATCTACCTAATAGCTCATACTTAAAACTTGAAGTTATACTGAGCTGTTATTTGATACCTGTACTAATAAAACATTTTAGAATAGTTTTTAAATACTTTTTTAAATCTTCAAAAACTTACAGGGTTGCTTTTTTTCCAGGCAGTTTGTTTACCAGGTACTCCAATTTAAGATGAAATAACCTTCATAAAACATACCATGTAGAACTTAAGATCCTGTTTAGAGCTGAGAACTTTAGTTGACTGAATCATTCGCTATATAAACTGTCTGGGAAGGGAATTAATTTAAACAGTAGCAAAACAATTATCTGTTCACCAATTATCAAATTGTAGAGGAAGATATACCAGGTAAAAGCCAGCTTTGTCACAAAACACTTTTTTACTCTAATATCAGAATTTCCTCCCCTCCATTTGGATTACCTTGTATTACACACAGTAACTTTCTATCTTATGGGATCAGACAACTAAATACACCTTCCATGAAAATGAAGGCTGTTGCAACAGTTGAATTCTGTAGATAGAAAACCTATGCACAGACTTTTTTGTCCGCTCATTTATTTTATTATTGTCTTAACTACTGACCCTATTTTTTCACATTTGTTCACCTGAGCACAATTCTGCATATTTACTATCTTTTCCAATGGGAAGCTCCAAATTCAAACTGAAACAGTCAAGAAGTGTTCTGCTCCGCCTGCCATGAAAATATATATTCTCTGCTGAAACACATTTACCCAACAACTTGTTTCAGCGCTATGTTCATGTTATAGGAACCTACAGAAATTCCAGTCTATCTAGGACTCTAACAGTTCTAATCCTGGAATTTCATTTTCATACTTAAGAGTTTAACTTGCACTTGTAGCGTTTTACCTAAATGGAGTTTAAACAGTAACAATAAATGGCAGTAGGGTCTGTGTAGAATTGTTGCATGTAATATATTTTAACTATAGCTTTAAATTAATATTTTAATTAGTGGAGATTCTAAGGCTGTGTGTTATAGAGGTATGGGACGCTTTTTTTTTTGGCCTGAGAATGAAGACAAGGCAATTGTTCATTGTGTAAATACAAGAAAGAATGAATAAAACCTGAGTAAAGTGACAAGCTGATTACATAAACAGAAAAAGGAGTATGTCCAAAAAAAATGTAACACCAAGGAAAGAAGTGTTACTTTATCAGATTACAGCATATTATCCTTGATGATGCTTTTTGGTTGTTCAGAAAAAAATATTAGCATCTTTGAAAGTCTAGGCAATTACTGAAAGGGTCAATGTTTAATTATTATTTTTAACATCATCTTCTGTAGGCCTCAAATGTGAGTTTGAAGTTTTGTGTTGGAGACCACATATTTTCACTGTATTAGTTCAATACTGTATAAAAATAATTAAGTGAGAGAAAAAATGTATGGAGTTTGTATTTTCTTCTGTGATTGTTCTGGAGTTATTTTGAAAGATAAGAGGTGAGTGAAATGAAGGAAATGCATAATAATGTCTTACTGGAAATATGAAAAAGAATTAGAGTTTTTTTTCTCTCAAAGATAAAAGGTATGTACTGTAATAAGATATAGGGTAAGAACATCCCTGATAGTTTGATATATTCTGAGATAATGTAAGGATTTGATTACAAGTATGACAATTAATTATGTTATTTGACATTTGGGACTAGCTGAAGTTTTACTGATGTGATTAGACACTATTTTTATCTGTTTTATAAAAGCATTTATAATGCTTTGATTTGGAAAGTAATTGTTACGTTATGTGGCAACTATAGAAAAGAAGTGGAAATAACTGTTGGGCTTTAGGCAACAAAGAAATGCAAGCACCACAATATACAGTTCACCTCGTCTATATCCTTGTAGCTAATAGGAAACAAGTCTCACTCCATAATTAGCAGAACACTGTTTCAACTCTATAGATAAAAGTGCTTACTAAGCATATTATAACCCACAGGTTTCCGTTAGGATAGTACACAGCACCTGTAGTTTATAACACAAATCCTTTGACTATGGGGCAATAACATAACAGCCTGGGAAAAGCTCAAACATGTTTTTTTAAAGTGCCATTGAGCATGGATTTTTCTTCACAAGTAACCCCTCAAATCTGTGCTGCAGCAGCAGGGCAGGGCTGTGGCTATAAAGCTCTGTTCTTACATCACCTTTCCGTGTATCTGAGAAAGTTTTAGGATGTGCTTGTCTTTTGCTAGGCAATACCATGCAATCCCATCGCTGCTGCCAACCAAAGGCAGTAGGATGCTGGAGTGTAGGAGTTATTTTCTTGTCATTCCTTCTACTTATAGGTAGCAACCATAAAGTTCCTTCCTCTAAGTTGAGTGTTCATTGTTACCCGACAAAAGCAATTAAAACAATTGAAAGAAGAAAATTTGTGTCTGGCTGCAACAGCTAATTAACCTTGACACGTTTGCTTATGACAGCACTGAAGCAACACTTGGTGCCACTGGACTATAGGCAGAGGGTAAAAGCTGTTTGAGGGGAAAAAAATAACAAATAAAAAGCAATTTTGCATTTTAACCACTCGTGGATAAAGTTTCTTTGTCATAGTCAGTTTATCACATTAAGACTGCATTAATATTTCCTAATCCTAGTGACCTCATCCTGCCAGAATGTACCAGCCCCTAATCCTTACCGTAATGTTTTCTCATTAGCTGCGCAGCATCGGCCACACTGGTTGTAGCAGCTAAGCGCTGCCTCAGGCATCACTGGAATTAATTACCAGCAGAAACACTGCTGGTTTGAATTGTCATCTTGAATTTATCACTTGCCACTTAATGTAACTCATCTGACCTAATACCTCCTCCGTGTCACCGAGGGCTTCGGCACTAGCCCGAGGTGGGCGATGCAGGGGCGCTGCGGGTCCCCCTGTGCTCAGGCTGCCTGGCAGGCACCTGCTCCCGGCCTGGCTCCAATCCTGCCCCGCAGGCAGAGCCAGCTAACGATGCCCCGAGCAAATTGCAGATTACCCACGTGTCCTGCTACATCTGAGGAGGACTCAGAGTTGGAATCAGTCCACCTAATGGTCACTACTTGGAGATGACGATCTTTTATTTCGCTGGATGGGGCCATACTAACCATTTGTCTCATTTACGTTACATTTTCAAAAATAATGAAACTGGCTCTTCACATACAGATGAATAAATGGCTCCAGGGGACCTCGCAGCGTTAGGCCTGTGGCATTTTCTTACAAATCGGGAAGAAATTGCTCATTAAATAATTCTCAAAACAGAATGCAGGTTAGTAATATAATACAGGTATGAACTACCTCTACATCCCTTTCTCCACGTACCTTTTCCATTTGTCTTAGCATGAAGGTTTGTATCTTAAAATTCATAATAAATACATTTTGCTTAAAGCAAAAACATTTATTCTGTAAAAAAATGTAAGTTTTGCTATGCATATGCTCTCATCCCTGAGTCTAAATTTTATCTGTGAAGAGCTTGTAATTGCAATTGACTCGTTTCACACTTTTCTGACTCAAAAGGAATAGTCAGAATACCAACATTTCTGCTGAAAGCTTCATATTTGCAAGCTCTATTGAAGTGCTTAAGTCCATAAGAGACATGATTTTACTGCTGCTGGAAACAGGGGTGACTCAGTGTAATAAGCCAAAAATATCCTACAGATAAAATAAATATTAAAAAACTTGCCTTTTAGAAGCCTTTTAACAATAACCATTCTGGACACGTTTCTTAGACAAAATGATTTCCTCTTGCTACCACACTGTATACTCAGCACAGTAAACTTAGAGATGTATAATGCGATATAAACATTAACAGTTTCACAATTGTGTTTTAGAAAGACTATTTATAGAGAAAATACAAAATGCCTCCCAAAAGTATACTTAGATGTAAGCCACCATAATCTTCTTGCTCATGCAGCAAGAAATCTAATACACCAGCTCAATAAACCTGTAGGAAACAAAGGTTTTATGTAGCATTAAGAGTCACAATATTAAAATACCACATATTACATTCAACTACTCTTACAACACTCATTTTAAGACCTGAGAAAATTAAGTGCCAGTTTGAGAGTAATAATATCATAACATGCAGAAAGAGACTAGAAGTACAAAAATACATGGAGCCCTCATGATATCTCTGTCGCTTGGGTCAGATCTAAACACTTGATAGTATTGACGTTTTGGGTTATCACCATAAAATACTACCCCAACATAGCAGTATTCCCCAGAACGTGCTGCAAAATGTAAATTCTCATCAGCTGACTTGATGTTATTTCAAAATGTATACTTTATCCTTTCTATTATTAAGAACAATGAAGTAATCATTATCATTGATATATCAGTCAAAATTCAGGTTTAAGTATAAGTGTATAAGAAAATACAAATGTGTGTTTGAGAATGCATTAAAATAGGATATATTGTTGACTGTGGGGTGGAATAATCCAGATGATAAAAATACTCATGATTTAGTCACTAAGTCCTCTTGAAAAAAAAATTAAAGGTTTATTTTTTTAAAAAAAGAATGTTTATTCCTTGTATTATTTTTGTCTTACCTACTAAATACTCCTCCAGATTGTTACCAGAGGTCATGCTCTGTAGGATTAATCTCCTGGAGGCATGGCTCTAGGACTGAAGAACTAAAAAATGTGACTCTCAGTTTCCCATTCCCAGAATCCAAAGTCTTTACTCCACTTCCAGCTAGCAGAGAAATATGCAATAGGTTTGTGTGGTTTTATGAGGGTTTTGTTTGGTTGGCTTTTTGGTGTTTTTTAAACACCCCCAAAACCCTGGCATGGTTTTTGTATTTGTTTTCAAGTTTGCAACTGGATGCTTAGGAAGGGTAGAACTGGAGAAAGTTGGATGGAGAAGGAAGGAAAGAATATTTTTTCAGCCAGTCACATTTTGTAAATGCTTGCTAGATGGACAGAGCAGCTTTGGAATGTTTTGGTGGAATGGGTTAATAGATGAAGGACAAGTGCAGTGGTCAAGATACACAGCAAATACATTTATCTCATAACTTTCACATACTACTTAAGTATTTGTCTGCTGGTAACAACTTCTTCCATCCATTCAAGTAAGTGGAAAGCAACTTTGTTTTTAATGGCTCATAGGAAGAATACAAACTCCTTTAGATTTTTTTTTTTTTAATAGTACACCCAATTGTAACTACAAGCAAAATTTAGATAAACACAACATTGTATAATACAGGCTTTACTGTGAAGGTGTAAGTATTCCATACTTGTATTTGTATCACATATCTGAAAAAAGTGGCCTTAGGTGTGCATTTTTGGAATCTGTTTATTTCATTGTATTACTTAATTATAAAAATCCAAAATTTAAACTGGAAGGAAAACCAGCTGGCATAAAAAAATTGCTTGCAAGAGGAAAATATAACTAAAAGCAAATTGTGTGTATTTGTTATTGGTAGACTGGGTTTAAGCAAGCAATTGTCATGCAAGCAGAGTTGTAAGTAATAATGTGGCCTTTAATGACGGAATGATGGACCTGCCAAACACTAGCTCCTGCCATAGACTGCTTGTATTTCCCTGCACAAAGATGCCCATCTGGGAGTTATTAACATATCCTCGTCAATTCAGAACCTACTTTAACATAATCCATATTTGTTGGAGAAAGTCCAACATCAGCCTGAGAACAGCAGCCACATGATCCGATGACACATTTCAAGCAGCACACATAAAGCATGCTTGGGCAGCTAAGCAATTCAGAAATGCAAATAGCAAAAGCATTCCTCTTCCTAGATAAAAAGGACAAATCCCTTTTGGCATAACATCTTATACACTTCCAATACTGAATGGAAACAACAGAGGTAGAAAAGGGGCAGGTAGCTGCTTTTTCATTTCGTTCCAAGCGTGCTGACACAGTCTTGCACCAAAACTGTGGTTTGAGACCCAAGGAATGCTCTGCTGTGTGTGTATGTGGGAGAGGGGTGTTAATGGGAGAGAATACAAATTATCTTGTATCAGTAGTATCTCACACTTGCTTGTATGGTACTTCTAAAAGCGAGCATTGCTTATTTAAAGGGACCTGAACTCACATCAAGGAGGCATTTTGTTAGAAAATTACCTGGTCCTACATGACAGTCTACTCTTGAAAGCTCATGCTTTCACAGAATTAGGTTTTTATTGTTCTTTATGATTTTGAGTGCTTCAATATTTGCCAAGTTTTCTGAAGTCCGGACTCTTATTTTCAAGTCTTCACTGGTACTTCTGGAGCCTCACTGCAATATCAAGTAAAAGTCCCTGAAACTTCACTGCAGATAAGATACTGTGAGAGTGCCAGCACTCGTGGAGGGCTTGGCACAGAGCTCAGATGTACGGTATTCCAGGATGTTGACAGCCAAAAAACTAAGCCCCTTTTTTTAACCCTCAACTCGATGGAATGTGATACTTACTGACTTCAGTTTCTGACTGGTTAAAATCCCCAAAACCTCTTTTCCTCCTTTTTCATTCAGGCCTACTCCAATTTTGTGATTTCTGGTGTTCAAATTAATAGTGCTTGTGACCTTATAAAGAGCTTTGGGGAGATGCTGCTTTTCCCATCACCCAGCTGCTATAGGTTGATTCCAACATATGTCTGTGAGCTACAAGAGGATAGTGTAAACAACAGCTTCTCATTAAACCTCAGTTCAACATTAGGACTGCTGTCCAAAGATCATAGTTAAAGATAAGTAAGTGTTACTATATTCCTTTGTGTAACTCAGTCATGACCCTAATTAATGTGTCTAGTTTAGACATGTACTACTTTAAGTAATGGGTGGTTTTGTTTGGACAATTAGGCAGAGTTGACAAGGAAATTTTCCATCAAACTGGGTCATAAAAAGTACATTATTCAGCATTATTATGAGTAAAAGACTATTACCTGAACTTTACAATACACCATTATCAATCATTACCTGTCATTAAGGTATGTTAACATGAGATCAAAGAGACAAAGCCAACTTAAACAAACAGAGGTGCAGAGAAGGCTTTCAGACCTCCTTATTTAAATCGAAACAAGTTGAGTCCATTGATTAGCTAGAATTTCCTTTCAACTGAAGATGCAAATCAACAAATCGCTGCAACCTCAGAGCATCGCTTATTCCTTGACACAGATCACAGCTGTGCTCTGAGAGAAGAGTGGCTAGATGCACCCACAGAAATATGGAAGATTACCACACAGCTTCCTGGCTGCAAGTTTAGATTCAGTATCACGTCAGCTCTCACCTAAAATATCATTTATTCATTTATTAAAAAGAATCAACAGAAATAGTCTGAAACAGAGGGAGGTTCTTGGTTTTAAGTGATTATTTAACAAAAATCTGCCAATTCAACAGATTATTTCAGGTTTATGAGACAAATTCCTTACTTAACTGCTTTCCTAGCAATGATGCCCAAGCGTTTGGGTCACAGAACAGGATCATTCTGTCCTAAGTGTTGTGCAATGCTTTCAAATACAAATACTGAAATACTCTTTGTGTCAAATGCAGAAAGACCTACAAGAGAGATCTTTCAGCATACTCTGTACCCCTGACCTCAACAGCCATCCTGAAAAAAAGGAAATGATCCCTGAAAGTGCAAGTCTGTTGCAGCATGAAAAATGCCATTTTACGAGCAACATTACAATCAAACAGATGCAATTTTTCTTTGGAGCTTGCACAAGATGTGAACTGTTGGGCAAGTTTTTTACTCAAGATAGAAGATTTTAGATGTGTGAGCATGTTTTGATTTTTTCCAACTATGCTATTTAACAGTCTTGCTGCAGTCTGCAATTTTATTCTGCCCTGCAAGATTCATCAATGTTCCAGAGAGCTGAGAAGGACAAAACTAGAAGTCACTATTTCTGGCCAACCCTGTGCCAAATCTTTCTAAAATTTCTGAACCTTTTGGATTCCCTGTTTCTCAGTATGTGTTTAATCAGAATCTCTTTTCTAAGTAAGATTATACAAATCATAGACACACATCAATCCTCACTTCCATGGAAATGCTTCCTCTCAAAAAGAATTTCCATAACAAATGCATCCATAATGTATTCTCATTCCTTCTCTTGACCAAATTGTCTTGTGCTATGAGATGAAAATTTGCTCCAGCACAGATGTAGGTCAGCCTGTAGTCTCAAAAATTTTGTATATATATATCATTGTATACTGTACACATATGCAATGTATAATAGATTGTCAAAGTTTCATTTAGAAGATAGTAGTCCTCAAGGTTTCAAAAATAATTATTATCCCTTTATTAGGAACAAAAACATTACTCAGGAGTATTGCCTCATCAAACAAGATATCTTGTTATACCTCCTTCTCTTCTTAAGCTTATTTCAGCACTAGCTAAGCTCGTTAAGAACATTAACACAGCATAATCATTAACTTCACACAAATATCTCTTCACCAATTCATGACCTTAACCCTGATCAGCTGTGTAATGGAGAAAAAGGACCACTCTCAGTGCATAGTTGCACATTTGCTTATCTGCAGGTTCATCCCAGAATTGTTTTGAGGTAGGGGTGTATATTGATGTTTGGAGGAATTATTTAGGTTTGGTTTTTTTTAACAAATGCACAGCCATCGAAGCAGCATTAGCTCACAGTCATCACAGATTTCACCCTAACACTGTTCAAGGCTCTTCCATATTCAGTTCAAAGCCATGCAAGCTGCTCATTACTGCTTAGAGAGCAATTTCTCAGATAAATAAGAGCTTCAAAAGTTAATAGCTACATATCACTGTCTAGGAGCAAAAGGCTTCTGTCACACCTAGGAGAGTGGTGCCACACCTACAATGTACTTGTTTCCACTGCAGGCTTCCAGATAAAAAGACCACACAAACAACCCTCAGAAAGAGAAAGCAACACTTCACTACATCTGCTTTACTTCTCTGTAAAAGACCGTGCCATGTTAACATTTGTTTGCTGCTCAGAGTATTGAAAACTAATTGGATAGAAATTCTAGCTGTATAATGGTATTTGACTAATTGACACTTAAAGTGACTCAAAACTGACAAATCTAGAAAGCATATTGCATAATGCTAACGTTCCATATATAAAAGTGGTCAAAAATTGACTATGAGCACAAGTATGCCTTATATACTGAAAAGATAAGTGCCAATCTGTATTTAATAATTACCTACTGTATTTTGATGTATAGGACCCTACATATTAATTTTTGAACCATTCACGAGCTATTGAAATAGAGCTACCTTTAAAGCATAGAACTTTATGCATTTGATGCTACACAGTCAATAGAGCACACCTGTTGACAAATGAGATATAACACTACATAAAACTGAATCTGAAGCATGAACTTACTTTGGCAAAATATAATTACCCCAGAAAAATCTAAAATTTATTTTTCTGGAACAGTGGGGTTAAAAATTCTTCTATAAAGTATGGTTGGTGGTCTTTAGCGATATCAATGTCAAGACCTTTGTATTATATCATCTGATAGAGAGATAAGATGACGCCAGCATCTATCATAGCCTGCCTCATTTCATATTTACAGATGTAAAACTGTACTGTAACTACACAGTACTCAAAATACTGTGAAGTCATTCTGATTTATTAAAAACATGGTAACTATCTTTACGTTTTCTCTGAATGTAGCTGGCAGACTACTGCCAGGGAAATGGTTCAATGTCAGAAATTCAGTTTCTGAATGCAAATAAGGAGGAATAAAGCTGCAAAGAAAGGCCAAAATTGTAAAAAAAAAAATATGCTGTGGCCAATCTGAAACCATCCCAATGCAAGAAAAAACAAAACATGTGGCAGTGCCGAGCACTTCAGGAGTCAGCAAGAAACAAGAGGTAGGAAAAAAATTGTAAGAGAAACCACTAATGGCCCCCTATACCTTTCTGATTAATTATGGTATTTTTGACATTTTTTCATACTATTAAGGTGCTCCATTCAGACACCTTAACATCTTATAAATATTCTGAGAGAACAGATCCTATGAGCATCAGGACACCTGTTGTGATGAAGTTACTCTTGTTTTCAGCAAAGCCAAAGATTCTCTCCTATTTTACCTTTAGAAATTATGTCACTGAAAACAACACTCAAAAAAAGGGGCATTTTCCTTTTACTCTCCACTTTTTGGTAGGTGTTGTGTTGCTTTACTCATCGCAGCCTATTGAATTCCATACAGCTAAATGATTTTACCTTTTACAGTTCATTTTTATTTGTGCATCATCACTACCTTTCCTGTATAGAGAGACAGGGCTCTGCCATTCCTACTAATTATCCAAATCACCAGTCACTGTTTGCATGTGTGTGGCCTTGCCTAAAGCTTTTGACTATGTTATGTCACTAAATCAAAGCGAGTTAGAGGCGTGTCTGCTGTAGTGACAACCTAATAAAGATTGTGTGACATTCCTTTTAAGGCATTTACAAGTACTTTTTCTGGGATTACAGTTCTCAAAAGCAAAGAATAATTTTGTGGAGGGCTGTGAAACAGGGAAGGCTAGGAGTTTATCTTATGCTGTGGGTTAATGCACTGCTATCCCATCGAACTGCAGCCACAACAGCACTGCAGCCCTAAATAAATTGATTCTCGGTCTCAAACATGCTTGGTGACAAAAATCTGACAGAGAGAGCACTACCTTAACCCTTGCCCCCAGGTAGCTCCAGATTGGTCAGTTGTGTTTGAGAACACTCTGGAAAAGGTCTTTCTCTTCACTGTAATGGCTCTGACCAGGGTTTGCTGCTTTCCTAACATTGGATTTCAGCTCGCTCCAACTCTATTTTTTTGTGTTGACTAATAATATCATATTTATGAGGTAGGAAGATCCAAAACTTTTAAAAAGCTAGCATCTTCCTCATTGTTAAGCCACAGCTGCAGCGCACGTGGGCACATGTGCACATTTGCAGATGTCCTGCTCTTAGCATCATGGCAAAACAACCAACACTTCGTTTTCCTGAAAGCATACACCTTGCTCTGCTTCTCATGTATACTTTCCTTTCATGTAGACATTCCTCTGCACATTTCATCCCTTATTTTTCACCCTAAATCCATCAATCCATCACGTAAATGATCTATAAACATCTAAAGCTTCCCCCTTAGCCTTCACAATTGCAGCCACATGTGATGTAGAGCAAGAATACTATTTTTTTGAGATTTCAGCTTTTCTCCTGTTCTTTTCCCCAAAAAATTCCCAAGATCTCCCAGAGTACTTCACAGCACAATGACAGAAGGAAAAGGGAAGAGAAAGAATCTCCCACTGGATTGATGAGGTTCTTTGGAGCAATAAGCTCATATGTGAGGGATACTTGCATCAATCCCTAACTCTCCTCTTCCACTTCTCATAAATCAGTCCCTGGAGTAGGACTACAAGGTAGTTATACTCCTTCATTCTACAGTCCCCCTAAATCTTCAATACAAAATGGATCATTTGCAGCATTGCAGACAGAGGTGTTCATTCAGAAAAAAATGGCGCTTGGATGGCATTGCAATGGCAGAAACTGCAATTTTCACCTTACAGCCCTGACCTAAGCCCATGTGGTCCAGTGAGTGTGCACACATGGGTCTGTGTTTTCAGTGACTACACCTTCTACTCCCAGCCCCGCAAACCTTGCCTACAGAATAGCTCAGACAGAACACTGTGCTCCTACAGAGTAGTTAAGCTTTGATGAATCTGCTTTGGCCTCCTCAGAACAATATGTGAAAGTTAAAAAGAGACTTTTGATTAGCACTAAAATGGAAAAATAACTGAAATTTCACTTAAATAACAAAATTAAATTTGTTTGATTGGTTCCTATTTTCTTCTACTATTTTAAAATTCTTGGTTAGTAATTTCGCATCCTAGCAATAAAACCTGAAATACTTATACTACTACTGTTGCAGTGAAAATACTTAGGTTTTATGATGCCTCTCTAGAGATAGATATTTAGTACTCTACAGATAGGTTAATTTAGCATAAAATAGTATAACACCTTCCTTATTTCTGTTTATTCAGTTTGAAATTATGATACCAGGCCGAAAACATGTCACATATCACACACTGGACAAATTTCCCAATTAAGAAATGCAAAAATCTTCCAGCTCCCGTTAACATCAGTTTGTCAGCTCTGTACTGGTCTCTCTGAGAAGTGTCCATATAGTGAAAATCAGAACAATAACCAGTTATGATGCTCTGAATTGCTGTCATCTGGAATTCATTCAGGTCACTATAATCTCATGGTCAAGTACGTGATCTCTGTTTCTCAATTTTTCTGGCATTGCATGAACAATTACACTGCACAGAAGCAGTCATCTTCACCAGAGCCAGCACAAGCCTGACTTTTAAAGGATGTTCAAATGGGTCTCCTAATGGTTGGGGGTGGAGAGGATACCAAAGTTTGGCAGGATTCTAAGAAAGGTGACTCTGAAACAAAGAGAACGATATTACAGAGCCATTTACCCTCACAGTTACAAGTATCAGCAAAAGCATGTTGGAAGCCTCTTAGACATCTCACCAGCACTAACTCATGGCTCATACGGGCACCAATGAGCATCTGCTGCAGCAGAGGCTGGGAGCAGTCAGGAGTAGGGCTTGGCAAGGCTGAGCTCAACCACTGCTTGCTTTCATAAAGCTCTTTTCAAACAGACCTAAAAGGTTCAGGGAACACGATCTTCAGTTATTATGAACATCAATCAGCTTCATGCTACCATGTATTCCTCTTTCAAAAGTAGCAGCACAGGGCAATTCCCCAGTAAATGCACTAAAATCAGTCTGCAGCAGCTCTAAAGTTAGTAGGAATTGTGTGCCTCTTCTCTCATGCCAGGTCATCCACAAGACTGAGAAGGCCTAAATCCTAATCTATTTTGCAATGAAATTATTGTGTGAAGCGTGCAGGATCTAGCCTCAGGGTGGACTGGCAAAAAGACAAACAAAAACCAAGCCACTACCCCATTAATCCTCATTCCAGATATTACCAAGGAGAAAACTATTCCCTTAAATTTGCATTTCTGTGTTATCCCTTGCCCTTGGGTCAACTCAGTCTTGACTTTCACCAACTGGTAGGTTCACCAAGGAATAAAAAGTTATACAACTGACCCAGTCTTCTGTTAGATTAATGAGAAAATCATGTTGGGCATTTTTGGTGGCTTTTTGTTTTATCCTGGCCCTTGCTATTCATTAACATTCAAGTGCTGAAAAGCCAATAAATTATTACCAAAAGGAAATGTAAACAACTTTCTCTGAGGAAGGACTACATACAGTAGGCTGGAACCTCCTTCAAGTTAATTGCAACACAGTTCACTAATGAAACTTTCCATCTATTAAATCTTAACAGGCATAACTATAAAAATGGCGCCAAGCTCTCTCTCCTGCCTAGGAATGTCCCAGACAGCATCTGCAGAGACTTTCACACTTATTGTCTTTGCAGGGATTAGTAATTATCCTTAAGTAACAATGGCAACACAGCTGATTTCATACGGGTTATGGCGTTTTGAAATTAATTTGCATACTGGAGCTGGCTATAGAAAGGCTGTAGCAATGGTAGCTGTTTCTTATCAAGTACCTTGCAGCAGATCTGACCAAAGTGCTCTAAAGTCAATAGGAATTATATTCCTTTGCTTTCACTGATCTGAGGATTAAGGTCGAGATGGGCAAGGATATCATCAGCGCTTCAGCCTGTGTTTTTGAGCTAAAAATTTAAATTCCACCTCTTCATACCCACTCAAAAGAGACCAAGCAGTACTGCTGCAGGGTAACATCTTTCCTGGCACAGCACGTTTCAGAGACTACTTTTGCTTGCTCATGGCTCTGTAGACCAACTTGATCCACCACTGCTCTTAGCGTTGCACTTCATTTCTTCCTCTCACCAACTACTAGCTGTCCAGACTCTTTACTGACATCTGTGTTTCTCATCTGCAGGGTTTATCCAAGATCTTCTGCCAGCTCACACCAAGATATTTTTAAGTCTTGCTTTTCTGCCACTTCCTCCATGGTTTTAACTGTCCTTTCCTCCTTACCTTATCTACAAAACAGCCCTAAAGGTGATCCAAAATATGTGAATTCATTCACTCCTGAATATTTTAGCAATGTTAAAGCCTAAAAAATTTCTGTATGTCCTGATTGACTTGAGACTTGCTGTACAGAGTGTAAAAACATCATTTTACTCTTCTGTTCAGTGAGACTATTGAAATTTAAGCAATAAAAAGTCAGGCAGGATACTCCTTCAAGGAGAAAGTAGCAGCAGTTTTTGAAGGACTGGACATAAATAACTATAGTTCTGTATGCCCGTAATTTTCACGCATCATATTTTAAGCAAACCAGAATGCCCATGTCGATACACCAAGTGAATGATTTCATTTATGATCTTATTTCACCAAGCTGAAGCCAAGAAGACAATTTAACTCCAGTATATGCAAGTTTGACTCCTTGAAACAGAAGATAATTAGTTGAACAAAACAAAAATATTAATTTTTGCCCTTTTTTTTTCTCAGTAACTTCATTGTTTCTGCTGTCACTGCTTGTACTGGAGAAATCACAGTACATGATTTTTGTGTGACCTTATCAGCTCTGTCTTTGAACATTATTAAACAGGGATAAGTATATCCCATCCAGAAGTCTATTCTAATAATTACTTGGAAACATCACTTGTTCCAATATGGCATAAAAGATGTATAGTGAAAACCAAAGCACTCCTGCCTCCACTTAATTTGCCTATTGTACTACACTGAGGAAATAAATATTCCATGATATTGTACAAGTTGCAGTAGGACCGAGTTAATTACATATGATACAGAAACAGTAACCAGGACTTCTAAATCAAAACTACACATACACTTTTATTATCCATGTGTTATAATTTGCAAGTATCAAAGTGTGTGATGCTATATAGTACATTAACAGTACTGGCTGAAAGAATACAGCCTGCCATACAGGAAAGAGTTTTAGAAATTTAAAGCGTAAATATTTAACTTTTAAAATTTGGATAAGCTTTGGAGAAGTGTCTTAATTAGCAATCTATGTTCTTAATGTATTTTAGAAGGCTCAAAACTTAGCCAGAGTGATGGCATAATACCTAAAATGAATTCCTCTCTCCTCAAAAAAAAAAAAAAAATTTACATTTTTCAAGTAGAAAGGTAGAAGCTAAACATGTAGTTTCCTACTCAGAAAGCTGTAACTAAACTTCAGGTTTTCATTTAGAATAAATGACAAAACTTAGGTTTAAGCAGTTATTCATATTAATAAAAATGTTCCTGCTCAGCTACATTTTTCCTTTGTATGAAATAATCCTAGAGTAATTTCATGGCTGCTAGGTGCCATAGCTATAAAGCTAAACTGTTCTGGGAAAGGAAATGATTGCAGAAAGAAGAGTTGGAGCTGCAGAGTGGAAAAATATCCAATACTGCTTTTTTTTAGTAGCAGACTCCAACATTAGATGTCTTGAAATAGCTTCTATGTTTTTACCGAGACAAAGGGAAGGAGTCAGCGTGTACAGATCTTGTACTCCTGAGAATTTCCCTGGGAGCATTTTGGTAAATATTAGCATCTCAGTTCAGGGGAAAGCACTAAGAACCACCACTAAGAGTTCACTAATAAGTTCTAGATCTAGCAAACAATTTCTATGGAAAGTTACAGAGCTATCTACATAAAAGATAAACCAGCTTTTCAACTTCAAGAGTTGTTTACTTCTATACGCAAGTCAGTAAAAGTCCTGAAGTGATTTTCAGGGTGTTCCACCTCTAAGATTAGTCCAGGCAAACTGCTTAAACATTGTGTACTAACATGACACTGAACCACCCATAATATTAGAGTATTCCCTTGGCAGAACAGCTTTTAAGTTACCGGTCAGAAACCAACACAAGTCTACAGAAGTTTAAAGGAAATCATACTCTGCCAAGGCTCACTTCAAAATACCAAAATCCCTTCACCAAAGGAGTGTGTAGTCAGATAACTGCAGGGTGGAGCTTTGTGCCCTTCTGAAGGTCAGCATCATCTGTCTCTCCCCTTGAAATTAACTGTTGCTGCTGAGTATCACAGATGGAGGCAACTTTGCAGACATCTGGTCCCACAAGGAGCCAAGTTGCCCTGAGAAGCACAGCAGTGCCTAAAGCATAACAAAGCACTTGGCTCCTGCTATGAGTCTTTCATGGGAGAAACTGGGAACTAATGATTACTATTCTAGAAAAAAAGCATAAAAGGTTGTCCTCTAGTTTTCAGCTAGGACCCTATCTTCTCCTTTTCTGTTTTTCAGACCAAAATTTTCCATGTTGGAGCTGCCTTCATTTTCTGTATTTGTCATACAGCACACGATACATTTTTGGTAGTGAGCAATAAATAAAAATTTCATCTGAATTATTTTGATCATTCTTTATCCACAGGATAGTATCAAGGCATTTCAGGTTGTATTTGGACTGGAGATATTAGGAAGTGAGATGATAATTATCCAGCACAGATCTACTCCTGTCAGCCCATTAACCAATTTTGAAGTATGGTCTTAAAGTAATGCTCATAAAGCTAATTCAGATGTGAGATCCACTTCATCCAAATTTCTATAGCCATAAAATTCTTCCCACTATACAAAGGCAAACACACCACTACAACTCCAGCAGCAACCTACATGTACCCTACTTTCATTCAACTTCACCTGTCTTTGGTCTCCTTCTCTACCACTTTTTGTTTGTACCTTTGTACAGCTTCATTTTTCTGTTCCTGTAAGCTCCCTATTGTAATTCTACCTACTAGATGAAGCATTACCTTAAGGCAGAGGTAATCCATACCATCAACAAGGCCACAGAGCATTCAGGCCCCTGCAGCACCTGGACAGTAGCAGCTGCCAGCAAGAGCAGGTGGTGGAGGTGAAGGAAATGGAGCAGAGTCTGCCCTGCCTATGGCAGGTCTGGTGAGGGATAACACTCAGTCTTCCTCTCCCCAGCACTACTATGAAGTACCACCTCTGTTGCCTCTCACATAGTGTCCTTTGACAGCTCTGTCACACAAGCTGGTCCCTCTACTTAGATGATGGGTCTTTGGCTTTAAGGGACATCCAGTAAACTTGGAGTTGACTAGCAGCTAAGACCCACATAACCTACGTGCCATAAGATCAGCTTGAATGCTCCCTGACCATGGCCCAACTTCTCCCAGGATGCCTTTTTGTTTTCTAAAGGCTGGAACAATTCTCTATACCAAGGGAGAAGGGACAACACATACCAGTACAGAAGCAGGTAAATGGCCAGTTTAAGATGCTCAAGGAAAACTTTGTAAAGAAGCGATCAAGAACAGTAAACAAAAAACAGTTTCTGACAATCATTACATTCAATGAAACAACAAAACAATCATAGAGAGTTAAGAAAAACACTGAAGAAGCAGAGTTATGCCTTAATGTTGCTGTATTTAAAAAGTAAACAACACCTCCAAATAGAACAAACAAGTGATTCTGAACTATCACAAGTACATGTTTTTTTCAACTTTTATGCAAACTTTTCACCACAGACCCATTTGAAGTTCATTACATTCCCTGTTAAGACTTAGGTGGTGGTTCTTTATATATTCTGAATACCTACAGAGAACCTTATCACAATGAGAACAAATGTAAATAAACACTGTAAGAACAACCAATAACAGAAAATATCACCATGCCTATACATAGTCTACAACTGGACATTTGTTAGTTCGATACTTGTGTGCCATAGATCAAACAGAAAAGGAAATAAGTTTCTTTAACTAAAATTTGAATAAGCACTTGAAACTTCAACTTTTCCTCATTATCTCTGTTAGAATCCATGTAAGTATACTTACTTTTTTGTTGCGTTTCATGACAGCGTCTCAGAATCTATGAATAACAGTGTGGTAGGATTGGAAAAAGTATGTGCATATGTTTAAGGAAGATGAAAAATAGGGTAAGACTCTGATGTTCAACATTTACAATACTGCATGATGGATGTAGAGCAGCTCTGAAAGAATTTATGAATACTGCAATGTTGACCTGGTTATTGAAATATTTATTGTATGACTACATTGAGTTAAATCAATAGCACTACTGGGGAAATAAGGAGGAATCACTTGAAATGAGGCACTCCAACATAACTTGTTAGAGCTAGTTAAGAAAAAAAATGCCTAAATATTTCTTATGAAGATCCTGCCTCCTGGACACAGCAAGGGTGTAAGCCTTTCTTGCAATGTGAAGCCATGGCTGGAAACAGAATAAGGGACACTCATTTTCTGTATAGGTAGGAAGTCAAACGGGAGCTGTTCGCATGGTGGACAACTGCCAAAACCTTTAGATTTGCCATGCTTTGTTTGAGCCTAGAGGCTGATAAACTTAAAGACATGATTGAGAGACAGGTACAATTTTAAAGTTTAGATTTTTTTTAATTGCTATAGTTAAAGAAAAATACTTAGGTCTTACCATTATTTTGCTTCATAAAGATCGGTTTTAATAAAAAAATGCTTAGTGTCCACATTGTTGATAAATAAAATTTTTGAGGGTTATTGCTGTGACCCAAATGAGATTTAAAATGTGTATCTGAAATAAATTACTTTTATCGTTTTGATTATAAAAATATAGTTTACTGAGACCATAGCATTAATATTGTGTTAGTAGATTTTGTATTCAGAACTAATTATTTCAGAGATATACCGAGTTCTTTCATTTCAGAGGATCACAGTTTTTATCAGACCTTTATCATTTGTCTGATTATTTCTAGAAATCTTTACTTTATTAGTAGTGTCATTGGAATAAAAAAATAAAAATCATTATTAGGAATGATTTGTGCATATATCTCAGTATACAATAAGAAAATTTTCATTCAAAGGAAAACCTTCAAGTGCACTTCACACACATTCATTTGCCAAAAATGCAGATAAACAGTCCATACAAAAAATGAACACTGCTGTCAATACAGTTATCAAAACTTCTAATATAGTCACCAAAAAAATACATAAAAATGTACATGCTAGATTAAGAATCCCACCAAAAAGACAAAAACAACACAATATTCATACGTAGTCCCAGTGGTGATGGGTAGAACCAGCCAGCAGGTTGGGAAGCTGCAGGTGTTGATGCCTTGCTTCCCAGCCCCAGCTGCCAGAGGGCATCAGGGACAGGTCAGTGGCAAAGTTTGGCTGCAGATCTGCAAAGGACATTTCTAGCACAATGTGTTGTGCCAGTTACTAGTTTACTGGGTAACTGATACTCAGCTATTCAGGCAAGTTATATCAGACCTGGCCAATCTCACCATCACCCTGATCATTAAGCACTTGCTCCTTGCTTTCACCTCCTAGAGGACTGGGAAGAGTGGCATGGCAGGCAGTAACAGTTGATCATTTCTGCTTAAGCACTTTCTAGGGTAAGATACTAAAGGCCCCTCATTATTCATTGATATATGAATAACCATGTGAGATGGAATTGCCTTGTTTATAATTTCATGACACATTTTTGCCTATATTCTATCCTGTTCAAGAAATATATTTCAATTAAACTTGATAGATGCAGGGCTGAAGAAATGTATTTATTATATTTATGTTTGCCTTCTTACTGCCTGAATTGAGCTAAGCATCTTTTCTGATGACAGCTTGGTCAGTTACCGACGAGAAGGCACTTCTGTCTCTTTCTCCTCTGGATGGTTGTATTGCCCTCTGCACAGGTTTGTACCTTGAAACCAGTGTGGGTGCAAAGCTGCACCAGACTCAGCAGTTTATGCACTAGGCAAGGCGTTTTTTCAAGAGCATATGACAGGAAGGCTCCAAAACTAATGTGGATGACACTGAGATTAGACTTTAGAGGGCTCATCTCTGAGCCATAAGCAGCACAGCTGCCTGAGCTGATGGGCTCACCACCATCCTGTATGACACCGCCAAGAGAGGAACTCAATGTGGAAAGCTTCAGATGGCCATTTGCAAGGTGTTGTTTGTGGGGCCTGGGAGAGTCTGGTACTTGTTCAGTCACACCCAGCCCTGAGCAGCCAAATCTCATACCTTCCCAGACGTTTTGCAAAAGCTGTACATTTAATAGGGCTTGCAAAAAGACTAAAGGTTTGCTTCTCAAATAAAGACGGGATGAAAGGAACTTTCCTGGGGTTGTGCTGGCTCAATTCCTGTTTGATTGACTGCTCATGCTGTTGCGTTGGTGGTTATTAGAGCTGGTAAAAACACAATTTCTGTCCCACAGGAATTTCCTATACTTCAACATTTGTTTTCATTCTGAAACAACATTTAAAAAATTCAAAATAATGAACACTTTCATGAAATGAGTGGTCCTAAAGAAAATTTTAAAATTTCATTGTCCATGTGTGCATAAGCACATTTTTAGTCCAAAGGTCTAACCTCTTTTCTCCCCTAAACAGTGACAGTGGTTTATAAGTGTTTTATTTCCAGATTCATCATATCGCTATTCTAGCTGATTGGTCTTCCTTCAGAAGACCAGGGTGCAATGCTGAGCTTCCACCATGATGCTTTCCCCAACCTTGCTCCTTAGGTTACCTGGTCTGCTCGACTCCTAGGAACATAAAGTAAACATTTGAAGATTTACCCAGAAAATTCAGTAAGCATTAAGACAGCAATGGCTAGCTCCTACATCTTTCTTTCTTTATGGTTCTTTTCTAGGATGCACTGAAAAGGAGAGTAAATGACTAAAAAATGTCAATCAGTTAAATGGTCCTTTGGGGCTACAGACATTCCAGGCAGTTCAGGGCAATCTTTATGCCAACTAATCTGAACTCACTTTTCTCTTAGCCCCTGTTCACAGCTAGTGACAAAACCCACGTCCTCTTTTACCCAACATAGCTGGATTTTGAGTGAGGCACAAACGAGAACCAATAGTTGCCAGAAGTAGGCATGCAATTACCCGCAGGGATTGTCCAGCATGACGATTACTGTCTTGTTCTTTTCTTCCGCTTTTAAAATAGTGATGTATAGCCCAAAAAGGACAAGTGGCCTTCTGCTTATCACCAAAGTCATGAAGTGAAAGAACTGACTGTCCAGTCTTTACACCTTTCAAGGTTCAAATGAGAACTTAGTTATGTTGCACTGCCCCTCACTGATCTTCCCATCCCTGGCTGAAACATGTAGTGCTAGGGTTAATATTACTGCATCACAGCTTACTAGGTAGAATATATCTGCTTGAGCGTCTCTTGGCTTAAAATAGTCTTTATGAAGTGCTGCGCTTTAGGGAAATAGTGTTAGCAAAGAAATGTCAGATTTTGCTCTTGTCGTTGAAGAACTAGAATCTAACAAGGGTGGTTGTCAGCTATTATGCTTTTGTACTGAAAAAAAATGTCCTATCCTTTTAAGTTACATATAATGATTTTATAGCCTTTTAACAAGAGGAGCACCACTGGGTAGGATTTTAACAGGGGAAACAGGATTGCTGATTTTTTTTATTTTTTTTTTAAACCAGCTGAATTCCCCAAGTTCTTCCTTGATTTCAACCATGGTCTGTATTACAAGCAGAAGAGATTATAAGCACCTAAAGCAGCCATGGTTTTGATAAAACTCTCTTAAGTAATGATGATCCTATAGCATTCAGACAAGTCAGAGGTCAATATGACCTTATTTGCCTGTGCCTTTCATTAGGAGCACTCTTTCTGCAGTACCATACTTCTGGTACCTCCAAATACACAGAGGATTCATGCTTCAGTTCTGCATGTATTAAGAATGCAGCCATAGCAACTACTAGCATTAATGAACTATTTGCTTATGCAGTAATAATTAACTTCCATTACATTACTTTGTGTGATTACTTTCTTAATTGCCTGAATTATGCATCCATTTAATATTTAATAACCATTCTCAGAAATCAGACACTGGTAAAAAAACAAATTGCTCACAGTTTCCTTGCAATAATTAAGCTCACAAGAATAAATGAAACCTTTTAAAAATGAATGCCTTGTGATTATATCCTTGCATATAGAACAAGATCCTAAATTAGCTATTTATTAAGTCTAAATTTAAGACCAAATAGTACATTTTTCACTTACGCCTTGGGAAATCAACCTATACAGTACCTGACATCACCAGCATAATTAAGTGCCATCTATTTACTTTGAGAGTCACGAATTCTGCATTAGTATTTAGAACATTCAGAAGTGTGTGTGGGGAAATCTTTTTAAACGCCTCCTTGGAAAAAATAGCATCTTCTTTACCTGAGATAGCTGCTTAGTTGTGCTTAAAGTACTGGAAAGATCTGCGAAGCGTAAATAGCCTTCTGATTGGGAGGGTTGAGAAGGATTTTTTTTTTTAGTCATGTTTTAATTTACATGCAAACAATGGAAATATAGTTATACAGCCTGAGGTCAGGCTTACCAAACAGGATGAAATTCATTGCATATATGAAAATAATGTTTACCATCAGGAACAAGCAGTCTGATCTACTTGTTTTTTTCACGTTGTCATCTGTCTCTTGAAGCCCTCGTGCCCTGCTAGCACCCAAGCAAAGCCACATGCTGATTTGCAAAGTGGTAATGCCATTATCTTATTGTGCATCAGCTTTGTTTCCCAGTGGTTTGTAATGAAGTCACTGGCTTAAATAAAACGTACAACAGTTTTATTGTACGTTGTTTTGATGAATAGAGTGAAAGTCTACTGAGCTAGACAAGACAGATAACTGTTGTGAGGGTTTTTTTGTTTTGCCTTTTTTTTCCCTGAGTTGCATCTGCACAATTGCTCTGCCATTCCACATTGATTATGGCAGCCATGTACGGATGTGTTTATCTGAACCGTAACACTGCTCAGTTGAAGCTACAGGGACACCAGCACGTTACTCCCTCTCTTTTTGCTATGCACACGTACCATAAAAAAATACATACAGCAAAAAAAACAAAAAAAAACAAAAAAACACATTCCAGGCATCCTGCACCCAAATAAAGCAAGTCCAATAAAGGAAATAATTGAAGAGCTTATTTGCTGAGAGGCAGGTGAAGGAGCAGTAGCTGCTCTCCCCCTTGCCCATACAGGTGGATTGTTTTCAGCAAGATGCAGAGGGAGCTGCAGGGAGCCAGGGAGGGAGGGAAGGACAGCGTCCATTTGGGATGTCAGGAGCCAGCAATGGCTGCTAGCTTGAGTTCCCAAACTGAGCTAAATTGATGCCAATCTCACTGGCTGTTGTTACAGTGGGCAGCATCATTAGGATTTGCTTTTTAAATGATCTCTCAGCCTGTAAGTCTGAGAGCTGCTAGCAAGGCAAGGTTAGAAAGAAAATGATGGCAGCATGTTGATGCTTCACAGACCTCATGATAGTTTCCGTCTGTCATTATTTACGTCTGACTAGATGCGTCATGTCAGCTACCTAGAAGGCACTTTAATATGAAGCTCTTGTTTTCCTCTGCTTTTTTACATCCAGACTGGGTACTATTATTTTTTTTGCATCACTACACTTAGGTGAAGCTTGCTTCAGTCTCTCCATAATGACACACAAAGAAATAAAAATTGTTTAGCTCATGTTATTATACATGCTTCTATTCTAACAGACCTCTTCGACACTGTTCACAAAATGGTGAATTTAAATCAATAAACAGACATCTATCAAAAGGTCAACGTAATTTTATTCTTTCAGCTTCTTCACCGATATTTTAAGAAAAACCATTTCTTGCTTTAGCTCTCAGTAAATAAGGTATTAGTGTACCACAGAAGCAATTGATAGCTTTAAAGGTTGATGGCATTTAGTACTTCAATTAATGTGCTATTAATATTGCTTTATAATGTGATGAGTTCTGTCAGAGTCAATGTAAATAAGGTTACAGCTATCAAGCATGTGTCAGTTTTGCCATTATACTACCTCTTGGCAATTCAGATTCAAAAGATTCATCAGCCCTGGTTTGGGATGAAATGTGTAATTCACTCGTGAGTAATATAGCCAGCTCCAAATTCAATCTGATAACTTTTTACAGCAATGATAGCTCACACTGGAAAAGGATCCAATCCTTCAAACCTTTCTGCAGACAAAGCACTTCTTCAGAGATACACTACATCTAAGCATGCATCGCCCTCCTGAATGGGCTTGGTAGGCCATAAAATGCCCTTTAAAACCCATCCCTCTGCCATGTCCTAGAGAGGGACTCAGCCACAACATTTTTTTTTTATTTATTTGTTCCCAAAAATAGCAATTCAATCACTCTGTGGACTGACTTTGCTGAATAATCATATGAATCTATTAACACAACCTTTTCTAATCCTTTAGCTCACCAAGCCCACTATTTCGTCTTCTCATTTTTTCTTACGTGAAATTAAGTGACTAGCTCTTTGCATGGTTTCATTTATCTGTGCTGTAAGGAGTTTAGCACAGCTTTGGGTACAGTAAAACAATAAACAGTTCAATATTGTAAAAAAATATTCAATAATATTTGATTGATTAGATTTTTTCACTTATGTTTAAATTTTATAAGAAGTTGAAAATACCTTTAAGCAATTAATGGTATGTTTGCATTGTGTACACTATGGAGCTTTCTTATATTAGTCTATTGTTTTCTTAAAATTATGGCTGCAAGGGGAAAATATTTATTTCATAAGTGTCTCACTATCATCTTTAAAGGTTAGTAGGGCAGCTAAGCTTCTGTAAGCATTATTTATCCAAGTGAAATTTTACAAGTCACCAAGTTTTCTTACTCATGCTATCAGAGTGGAAAGAATATTTCTTTTTTTTTAAAAAAAAAGGAAAAATTGATGTTACCAGATCAAAAAGAATTTCCTCTTAATCTCTGAAATAACATTTATCTTCAGATGGACTCCAGACAATTAAACAGAATATAATGCTCTCCTAAAGTTACAGGTACAGCTGGCCAAGTTATTCATTGAGTCAAATTGAACATATACGTTATCTTGTATTTTTCGGTTCCCAAAAAGCCCATGGATCATAATTATGTAAACGTGCTGAATAATTTGACATTCTCTGTGAGAAAACTATCTAAAGGAATTTTAAGCTCAGAATAACATATGAGTAGCTCACTCTGCACCGCTGCTTATTATTCATTATTTGTATAATTTGATTGCTCACCTAAGTCATAGGTATCATTTTTCTGTTACTTAACTGAACGATAGGAGCCCTGCAAAGATGCTTCCGGTTTGCCCCAAGGATGGAGGTCTAATGGTTAAGTCTTTGGAAGTGTTAAGTACATTTTTCATTTTTTCCTGGAATAGCCTACAGGGCTCTGATTGAACTTTGCAAGCAGTAGTAGCTTTACCATCCCTTTGCTTTCCCTCAGCATTGTAAACATAGGGAGGATGAGCTCTGTTTTTTTTTCCTGGAGTGAAAGGCTTTCGCTGGATTTAAATCCATCTCCCAACACTGGCACTTAAAATGTGAAAAGCGATGTTGTAAATAAAACCCCGAAGGTAACAAACTGTGATTACTATCAGCAACATTATTACACGAAAAGGTCCACTCTACATAGTTTGTGGTGGCTGTGTTTACACTTCTTGTGAAGAATCTTTATTTCACCTCTTATTCTGGTCTCATTAGTAAAGACTAATATAGCAATACAGCTTGCTCCTCATGTTTGTCATTTACATCATGCAGTGCGCATGCTCCCAGTGTTTTTTCAAAGTATCTGTTACAATTACTGCAAGACATGAGACAATAGGGCACCAAGTGACAGCAACAGCTCTGGACAGTCCCTAGAGTAATGATATAAAGCTATAGATTGTAGCTGTTAAAAACTTGAGGGGTTTTCGCTGGTTTGGTGGTTGGTTGGTTATTGCTTTTTTCCCCCAGAAATGCTGTCTGATTCTCAGGATTTCAAGACTGATGGTGAGCAGTGCTAGGTCCCCATGAGAGCCACCACTAGAAAAGGCAGTTCTATGTGAAGCTCTATGTGATGCAGGATGGGGCCTTTTGTGAAGCAGAAAACAGAGGTTGTTTGATAGATAGCTCCTCTTATTTTTCCCTTAATCTAGAATTAATGCTCGGCTGAAATCAGAGTTAACTGACAGACCCTGCTAAAGAACTACTGCTAAATAGAGATGAAAATCTATACTTGCCATTTAAAGTCCAAGAATCTTCTAAATCAAGTGTTTAACTTTGTAGGTTTTGAAATTGAAATATGGAGCTTCTACAACTTTTTATCAGCTCCGTATGCTAAACATCTCTCAAGTCCTTCAACATCTCTTTACACTGGAAACTGATAGATTGTAAACCACTAGCAACATTTAATATCTTTAAATTCAGCTGTAGATTCACCTAGTTCAAAAGTGCATAAATAGAGGGGTTTCTCCTCAAATTTGACAAAATCGTTACCCTTCCAGCCGCTGAAGCTGGCAGCCCTCGGGAGTGAGGAGCAGTGAGCAGTAGGTGGCAGTCAAGGCACTGAACTATTTCCACGGGCCTCCAACATTGCATTATTGTTAGCACTAACGTGAAAACAGTATCTCTTTTTCAGGTTTTAAAGGCATCATTTTCAAAACGATCTTTTCTGAGGCCTCAGGCCGTACAAGCAGTAATAGACAGTAATATATTTCAGATGAAGAGCATGAGAAGTCCTTAAATTCGGCTGCCTGATTTGGATTTCTGAATTTGTCTGATTCTCGGGTTTTTGGGGACTGTTTCTTAAACTTCTGGGAAGGCTCTCATGATGTCAAGAGGTGCCATAATTGTCCAGGACTGTCCCGAGGCTGTATACACAGGATTTATTCCCTCCCAGGACAGAGACAACCCTCTCCCATATGGAACACAGCTGGATCAGCAGATTTGCCTACATGCAGATTAATGGGTTAAACCCAGAGCCCTTGTTTCACAGGCACATACAAAAGCCAAAAAGCACTGAATACCTCATTTCCCTTTCTACAGAGTGCACACTGAAAAAAAGCCATTTCATATCATTTCAATCTTTTTCCTCCTATTGAAGTGGCAAATATTAAAAAAGTTACACAGCAGCACGGGTATGTCACACTCACACCAGGTCTATTAATTGGAGAGGCCCTCTCCACACACAAACACAGGTTTCGCAGTATATCTCCTAATGGGTCAGCATCAGTAAGTTCTCAAGCATCTTCTATACCAATATTCAATAATATTCAAGTGCCAGATCAGACAAAAATTTGGATTCATACTTCATAAAATATTGGCAGTTTAATGAATCCATTTTATAAGTAACATTTTTATCTTACCAACCAACAAAGAAAGCAAACCAGAACCAAACTGAAAAAAAGCAATAGATATTTTCCAGTTCCTAGAGGCAGAAAACAGTGGGCCTCTAGTTACTTTTTTTAATTACTGAAGCTATGCCACTAACCGCCCTCCCAACTCCACTTCAAGTTCCTAAAGTATTGTATTTGTACAAGATTTTTTTTTTCATGTTGCTTGTTCCAACTGCAGGAGAGAAAAGTAAGGTAAGGAGTAGATGTGGTGCCTTAATATTTCACTTTCAGATGGATCTTTGAGACTCCTTCACAATGAGGTAACTGTTATAAGTTTAGTTTTATTCCTACAGGGATGTACAATAGCTCTGGGGAATTATTTTTTTCTTAATTTTCCTCAGACAGTAGCTGGAGTAGAGGTGTTATGGGTTTTGTGAGCATAGAAGTGGCCCGACTAAATCCCTCCATACCTGTTAGTAAGCATATATTGCTCAAAAGAATCCTCTAAAAACCACAAGGAAATAACTTTTTACAGTGATTAAGAGTACCTTGAATTTGAACTGTGACTTTTGTCACATAATCCTTAACAATACAGCAAACAAACAAAAAAAAGTGTTAGGACTGTACAGTAATACCTAAGATTTCATTTGGAGGTATCTTTCTACAAGAATAGGTATAAACAATATTTCAGAGCTTTAGCCAATTAAAGGACTAACTGAGGATACCCTCCATGTTTTAGAAATATTTCATCAAGGAGTCAAGAGAATGAACATATCCATGTAGTCCTTGTTCAACAGGTAGAATAAAAAAATGAGAAATTAAAAGTGTTGTTGCATAAGTTGAACAGCAAAATGTAGTGATAACACAAAGCAGAGTCTGAGCAAACTACTGCTTTTTTCTCCTGGAAAAACTGAAGGAAAAACTTCTCTTACGGTAGAGTGCTCCTGGTTTGATCTAAACCAGAACAATTCTATTCAGTAATTTTCATTTTAAGCTTAATCTCTTCTAACTAACTGCACTTCCTGAAGTTAACAGCATATTTTCACTGACAGTGTGTGTTTCCAGCAGTGATAACACTTGATATTTATAGTTACCACCAAGGACTGGTATGCAGGGAGGCTCTTGCTTACACTTGCTCCTGTGAAGACCAAGGTCACTACTAAATCTTGTGTATCATGTTGGGGGGTGCAGAAAGTAAAAGGTCACACCTGTGGGGAGGAGTGGACAGGACAGGTGACCCTAAACTGACCAACAAGAGATTCCATCCCATATACATCACACTGAGTATAAAGCTGAAGAACCATGAGCGTCAAGCTCTCTTCTTCAGTGGGTGGCATCCAATGAGGCCTATATCCGTTCTGCCTTTGATCCCAATCTGTGTGCTCCTAAATTCACAGTTCCTCAATCCAATTCCCACCTGCTACCTGCTCCACAGCATCAGTGGTGACAGCAACATCAAGGGAGTTTGGTTTCATATTGGTTCTGTATTTATTTGTATGCATCCCATTTTTAAAAGTAATTTAATTTTATAATCCGTAACACACTCTCCCTTATTCCCTTTCTCTTCCTATTTGGGAATGGAGAGGGGTTAACAGAGACCATTTGTTATAGGTCTAGCAGCCTGCCTGATCCTACATTTTGACAAGAGTAATTTTCCTAAGTACAAAAATAAAAGAAATATTAATCACATTTATTTTTTCAATTATGCAGTTTTCCGCCCTCCTTTTCTTTTTTTTTCTTTATTCAGAGCTATGTGAAATCTCCGAACTTCAGAATGAAAGTCTTGAAACCTGAATAGGATTGGCTTTGCAACAAAACAACTTATGTCACAAACTCAAATCACCAGCTGTAATAGTGCTATGGACTTCTCAGGAAGCACTGGTACATCAGAGCTCTTTCCGTTAATGTTGGTTACAACCTCCTGGCCCTGCAAAAAAGGCAGTCAGGGACCATCGGGTGGTAAGAGCTTCTGCTTGAACTAAAACTAGTATCCAGATTGATACTCAGCCTTGAGGTGGCAGTTCTTGTCTGACAGCAAATCTACCATATTTTCAGTTAAGTTGGTCCAAATGCTGACTTGGTAAGCATATACATCTTCTTCTAATGGAAGGTGAGAAGGTAGCAAAGGAAAGGGAAACTTCTGATCATTTATCTTCATTACCTTCAGTAGCAAAAAAAGCTATTTCACGATTGTTCAGTATCTCAGTGATAATTCCTGTAATCACTTTCGCCACACAGCAAAATGTTCTCTCCAGGCAAAGGTCACAGGCCTTAATACCAAAAACTCCAATTCAACATGTGAAAAAAAAAAAATCCTTCACCATGAGAGCAAAAAGACCCCAGAGAGACTGCAGGACCAAAGCTCTTCCCCTTGTCTCTATCAGACTCGGGGCTTTTAAACCAACTTAAGTTCTCTAGACTCTTCACTGGATTGTTTTCCTTCAAATGTCATTTTATGCTCTGTTAGAATGGATGGAACCTACGAGAGTAGCAGCTATTAGTTTCTTTTTAAAGACTTAGCATTTTTTAGATTTCTGCCTCAGGCTCTGCCCCTTCTTCTCCCCATGCGTATCTAACATCTCCTCCTCACACCTAACATTAGCAGTATGGTTTTTTCTTTCATAATTTTAACATCAACCAATTTAAGAGGAATATTGAATTCATTATTTATCTGTCTATTTTATTCACCAAAACCATTCCAATATGGAGAATGGAAGACCTGAAATGTGTAATATTACAAAAAAGAGTAAGAGAATCCGAGAAAATTTCTTACTCATCTCAGTTACTGTTTCACAGGCTTCATACACTCAGCTCTTGTGCACATCCCCTTTGCTCCCTCTATACCTTCTTAGAATTTGCATTGTCATATTTGCTATACACATTACACTATTTTGCTCTTCTCATTTATAACAGATTTCTCTTCAGTCCCAAGCAGTACTGCTCAAGTAAATCATCATGCCCCTTGGGAAACACGTAAGAAAACAAACACTAGATCTGCAAGTCTTGCATGGTATTCCTTTTATTGGAAATAACTAAGCAATACCTCATTTCTCTAATTGAATAACTATATGGTGAAATAAGTGTTCATATGCAGTAACACATGCAGTAAATACAAACAGAGAGCTGGCTTTGGAAAAAGTTTACGTGTAGGGAGAAGGAGGATATGCTTGACTTTTTTCTCAAAAAAACTTTATCTCTCTATATATTTGGAGACTTCAACCAAAAATCTGATTCCCATCAGTGAATATCTTCAAAAGATATTTGATGTCCTTGAATATTACTCAAATTCACAAGGTATACATTTCCTACTACTAAACATATGCTCAGAGATTCCAGCATCAATCACATTTGAATTTGCACTATAAGCATTTTTTGACACATTAACATGATCCGTGTATGTAAAACCGGAAAAACTGGCTTGCTAAGTTACCAAAGTCAGACTTTTTTTTGCTAGTAATCTTCAATCTCTTCTGCAATACTGAGTGCAAAGTCCTAGTGGTATGCAATTGATTTATGAATTGCATGCATGCATACACCTGATAAATTTCTGACAGGACTCAGTCAGTCTGTAGATCCTGATCTCCCCCAATCCTCTTACCAGTCTCAGAGACCAAAAGTGGACACAGAGAAGTACAGGACAATCATGCATAATATTTCTGACACAAAATACTTTCAATCTTGAGCACTTTTTCAGGAGATTTCTCGAGCTGGTTCTGACTTCTGCATCAAGCAGAAGAATGCCTCGACCAAGCATTTCATCCAACCATTTGCCCAGTCTCACCAAGACCCTTGGCACACCTTTTGCAAGGTGCATGTTTCACTTCTGAAAAAGGTGTCTCTCCATGTTCTGAATCAGTTTTCTATAAGCTTCATTCAATGCCCCTTATCTCTTGTGCTGAGACAAGGAAAGATCCATTCCTCTCTACCCATCCACAGGTGTCAAACTTATCACCCTCAGTTTACATTTTTCCTCAGACAAGAGATCCCCAGCCTACTCAGCTCTTTGCATGGATTCTCCTTTCCCTGTTCTGAATATTCCCCATCCTGGTGTATCCACCTAGAGATGGGCAAATCAGACTTATGTGTAGTACCCAAGGTACAGGTGAGCTACAGATTTATATGGCAGCATAATGATATTATCTGTTTTGTTCTCTGGTCCTTTCCTCATAATTCCTAAAATTTGATTTGCTTTTTAGCCTGCTGCTGAGCATGAGCTGATGTTTTCATGGAACTATCCATCATAACCCAAGGTCTCACTCCTGAGTGGCAACAGACAGCTCAGAGCCAATCATTTTATGTGTGAAGCTAGGACTGTTTTTCCCCACATGCATCACTTCACATTTATCTACACTGAATTTCATCTACTATTTTATTGCCCAGTCACACAGTGTCTTCACATCCTCGTGTAATTCTTCACAGTCTGCCTTCATTCTCACTACCCTAAATAATTGCGTATCAACAGCCATCTTAGTCACTTCTCTGGTCTCCTCTTTTTCAGGCCCATAATATACATGTTTAGAAACAGCACAGAACCCGTGGGACACCACTGGCAAACCCCATCTGCTGCAGTAACCGAGCACTCACCCCTTGTCTGTCTCTTACCTTTTCAGCAATTATCTCTCTGTACAAGGACACCCACCCACACCCCCTCGACTTATACTAAGGTTTTTAAATTTTTTTTAATGCCTTTTGGTGAGGGATACTGTTAAAAACCTACTGGAATTTCAGATAGAATATATCAACTGAATCACCCCTACCTTAGGCTTATTAACCCCTTTGAATAAAGAACTCCTAACCTTTTCTTCCATGAACATCAATCTATAGAAAAATGAAGAACTTTTATACAGGTTTTTTGGGGTGGTTTTTCTTTCCTCCCCAAAGCAGCTTAATTTTGAGACATTAGGGAACTATGCTAACCGTATGAAAGATGGAAGAACAGAGACAGAAAACCCAATTTCCCCTTCAGCTCCAGAACTGAATCTTAGTTCCAGTCTGACCAAGTAGCCTCGTTGCTGTGCTACTCCCTTTCCTGAACTGCCAAAAGAAGTCCAGTGAATGGTGGAACTAATCCAGTTTCCAAAATATTTATTTCTGACCAACTTCGGTGGCTTATGGGGTTCAGTGCTCTGTTGAGCTCATTTCTCCTACACCCAGTGACCCACTGTAAAACCAGAAGAAATGAACTCGATACAGCTGCCCAACAGACGCAAAAGATATTAATTTGTCTGAGTGGCATCGTTTCCCACTAGCTAAAGGAATGGCAGGAGGACACAGAGGCAGTGGTTGCATAAGCCTTCTTACCACAAGAAATGGGTTAAGCACAAAGATAAACTAAATATCTTAATAACAGCTACACATTATTTAGATATTTCTAATATACACTGAACTCATCCAAAAACAGTCTATGAAGGGTTCCATTATTTTTCTCATATGTCCTGATTTGTCTATGAAACAACAGCAATGGTAGTTTACATGGAATAAACATAAAGGGCATTTACAACTTAGTCTTTGGAGCTCAAACACATTGGAAAGAGTCTTCTCCCTTATGCAATCAGCCAGTCCCACTTTGTCATGGCGGAGAGGGATTTAACACGACTAAATGAAGCAGTGACCCACTGTTAAAGGCACTTCTTTGTTATTATATCTAAGTGCAGTGGCTACACTGATTTCTCCACATCATTCTTTTGGAAGCCTTCCTTGAAAAAATGTTCTGCTTGCTTATGAAGGAAACTTAGTACTTTGACTCAGCCACAGCATGGCCAAACCATAAATTTACTTCAGAGAGAACATTGGCAGGAGAAGCAATACAGGACCACTTAGTGTGGGCGGTTATAGATGTACCAGGCTGGCTCCAATTATCTGCTCCAAAGCAGTTATTTTTGAGCAGTCATACAGCTGTCTAACTTGAACCTTTGTCTACAGGAGGGAAGTTAATCACGGGACACCTTGCATAGTCTCTGCACACACATCCCTGCACTGTGGCTGTAGAAGCACCATCTAACCTGTTAGGATCTTCCACGACACAGCCACTTTCTGCTGAGCATCTCTGGGGACTACACAAGCAATGCAAAAGGAGGGTAGCACACAAAAAACAGTCATGGGTTTCTAATAAACAGCAGTTTTACAAGGTGAAATCCATCTTTTTATGTTTTATTTTTGAATCATTCAAATTTCAGAATAAAAAAGTAGAAAAATACTTAAAGCAGTTTACCCAGTTTTGACACTCAAGCATGGAATAACTTTAAGATGTAAAATAAATTAAGAGCAATTTATGATCTGACAACTACTCAATGGTCATAGGAGAGTTATGACTCCAATTCTTTATATGCAAACACAGAGCTTGCTGCTGTATGAGGAGGATCGCATACCTCCTCATTATCGGAGGACAATACCTCAGTACAAATCTTAAAATTGAGGTAAAAAAATGCCATAGCTAACTGCTTAAATTTGTTCTTCTAATACTCTCTGTAGGCTTCCAAATTCAATCTGGTTTCACTTCTGAGAATCCTGACACTGCTATTTAAAAGCCTGACTACAGATCTAAAAGCCTAGTTTTAAGCACTCAGATTTGAAACTTGCAGTCTTATTCACTAAAAAAAGATAATAAAGGAAGTGAAATACCTTGAAGACAATACTGCGGAAGGTATTAAGCTTCTTGCTTGTAAATCTCACAGTATGATAGTGTTCATGCAGTGAGGGAACACAGGTCTTAACTTCAAACAAGCACTGAAAACTACAACTCTTGAAGACAACTGGAAAGGTGAACTTACTGACCTGGTAATTGCTGGGACCTTTTTTCAAAGAGCAGATTGAATCACAGATAACAACTAAGCGCATTCTCCCATACATATGAGCAATATCAATGAACAAGAATAGCTCCAAATAATATAGGGACAGTTTTCTGGGTGAATAAGGGCAGAGGGGGAAATGATGTTTAAATATTTTTAAGGCATAGGAAAAAAAGCTTCAGAAATTAAAATCTGAAATTCAATTTTTTTTTTTTTAAATTAACATACATAAAGCAGTTCTTCTGTTTGGTTTTATTTTGCGTTAGAGCTGAGGTAACAGTGTACGCTTATAGATCTGCAAGTACAGATATATGGTGGGATTTCCCCCCCTCTTGACTTACTAAAATAGAGGAATGAAACCTTTGAAAATTAAATATACTGGTATCATTGAATTGCAAAAAATGTCACAGGGTTTATGGATAGAATGCCATTTGAAATTTAAATCTCAACACAGAATCATATTTCTAGTAAAAAAAACCAAAATCATGTAAGAAAGCAGTGTTTATTAATACTATGTTGTTTTAATGATGCCTTAAGAACCAGAATAAAATCAGCTTACAGTACTTCTAGATTGGTAGTTTCCTGAGTATGACAATACCAGTATTTTAAATATTGCAATAATATTCACATGAAATCCTATTTCATTCTTCACCCTGCCGTTTCTCCTTTGTTTGTTTGTTGTTTGGTTTTTTTTAGTATCAGGAGAATGAGCTGAGAACAACCTTTTTGTCCTCAGACAGCTTCAGTGTTTCCAGAGGAAGGAAACAGATACATCAACTTACCAGCAGCCCAGCCCAGCATATATTTCTTTTTCCTTCCATAACCAGATACCTTTGCCCCAGGACAAATACCAGCAACTATTACCAACATATATTCGGTTTATTAGACAAAGAAAAGAGGAAATTAATGGTGAGAACATTATCTCTCCCTGACACTGCAGCTGTTTCTGAGTTACCAGGACTACCAAAATACCATGCTAGAGGACCATGCTAGAGAGCTATAGGCATGACCTGTGTTTAATACACCAGTACCACCAGTGATTCATATCCCAAGGTCTGTCTTAGTTCTTTCCCTCCAGGACTGTAAGTCTTTCAAAGACCTGACTTTCATTGAAGTCTCAAAAGTTAGACAAACAAGAGCCTGGAGTACAAAAGAATTTTCCTAAAATTTCATCTATGGAACTCACTCCTGCAAGAGACAAGTGAAAAACTCAGCTTAACTGTCTGACAGTAAAAGAATAAGTTTTGAATGATTTGACTTCCATGCAATAAGGTTTCCTCCCGCCTCACCTCACACAAGCACATCCAGATCCGAAGAAATGAAACTATTTCCTTTGCAGTCTTGAAAGGAAAGGAGAGAAAATGAGAAGAAAAAGGATAAATAAACTTAGTTTAAATTATTTTTAATAAAAATGTAGAGGAGCACTAAGGCTACTGAAATGTGTTTCAAGTTAAGTCAACTTATTTAAAAACACACCTGGTAACCAATATTGTAACTGAGATTAAACTGGCTTCTGCGAAGTCAGAATCCTGATGTCTCATGAGACAGGCTTTTCATGGTCAGTGTTGCAGCCACAGAAAAAAAGTTAAGTGTGTATAAGTGGACACTACTCAAAATAGTACATGCTAGTCAAGTACTATAGCCAGGACCCAGCAAATTAGAGCAACTTGAAGTTTTTTCCCTTGCTTTAAATGTCTATTGGGATAGATAGTCATAAATCACATTGTTCACGTAGACAGCCATCTCACCTATCTGACAACAAATAATCATCTTCTCCCTCCTGAGTCAGAGATCAATAAGACAGGAGCTATAACCAGCAACATAAAACCCCAAAGTTTTTCTTTCTATATTATATTATAACAAGAGAGGAAAAAAAAAGCGCATCTTCACCCAGATTAAGTTATAGAATGACAAACATAGAATCACAGAATGTCTTTGGTTGGAAGAGACTGTCAAGATCATCTAGTTCAAACAGTGTTTGACCAAACACTGCAAGCTCACCACTAAACCATGTCCCTAAGCACCAGGTCCACATCCCGTTTAAATACCTCCAGGGATGGTGACTCTGCCACTGCCCCGGGCAAACTATTCCAACGTTTATGGACCCTTTCAGTGAAGAAATGTTTCGTGATGTCCAGTCTAAACCTCCCCTGGTGCAGCTTGCATCCATTACCTCTGGTCCTGTCACACGCCACCAGGGACAAGGGACTGCCAGCCTCCTTGCTCTAACCCCCTTTCAGGTAGTTGTAGAGAGTGATAAAGTCTCACCTCAGCCTCCTCTTCTCCAGACTAAACAACCCCGGCTCCCCCAGCCGCTCCTCGTAGGACTTGTGCTCTAAGCTACAAGTCTAATATTCAATGTGAAATGATCCTCTAAAATCAAAATTGCAGGCAAACGCCTTTTTGTGCAAGGTCTCAAAGCTATTATTTTCATATGTGATGGAGCTATTGGAAAAGATTCAACATAATATCTACCAGTAGCAAGTACTTCAATTTCAGGTAAATTTATAAATTCTTCTTTTAAATGAGTACAATGTACTTTAAAAAAATCTGAATGTTCCCAAATTCAGTAAGTATGCATAATCTGGATCAAACTCTGTATCTTAAAGCCAGAACTGGTTGTTATTAATTCATACACACCCATACTCTTGACTTCTTGGAAAGTGAGAGGTGTTTTGGCTTGCTTTATTCAATACTAAAAAATTAAGAAAACAGCTAGCATAATAATAATTGGAAGTGTCACAAAAATCCACAGTCAGCTCCAGAAGTTATACCACTGACAAAACATGAATTTAAGTTTCATAGCTGTCTATAGAAATTTACATTCCAGTGATCCTGAAGATCGAATCATTTGATGCCCATCTCAGTTTTATCAAAAAGTGTCCAATCTAAATGTTTTAGCTGTTTTTGTTTAGAAAGGTTATGTAGGTAATACGAACAGTTTTTTCCTCTTTCAGTCTGTGGTCCTTAGGGGGATCAGAGGCTGCAAAGGCTAAGAAACATTCATAGGGGAGCATCTAATCGTTATTGCGGAGAAAGACAGTTACGCTGCAAATTAGAGCTAAAGATCATAGGTTATGATGCAGTTCGTAGAATTCTAAAGTGCTGTAACACTTGAATTCAGTATATTTAAAAATAAACAGGACACAGTGAAAAATAAGTAGCAATGTGAAAAAAAACTGGCCTTGGCTGTAAGTACTGGTTTTAGTCATACTTCATCATGAGACATAAAAGAAAAAATATTTTTGCCAATTATATATCTGCAATTTTTTTCCTGGCAGTACTTATTTAAAAAAAAAAATAAAAAAGGAGAGGGTTTGGGGGAAGAGTAGTTTTTATAAAAATACTTGAAACATGTTTAAACTATTGAAAGTTTTGCTTGCCCATTAGAGATTTTTTTGAGATGCTGTATTCTCAAACACCTAGAACTGCTTTGCAACTAGAGTAAGTGTCATAGATCTATGTCAGTTATTCCTCCACACAGAACTAGTTCACCTTCCTATGTAACAAATGGCAATTGCACCTTTTACATGGTAGTCAAGTTAAAGAAGAAAGTTGCAATACATGAAAAAAACCACATGTAGACCTTAGATGCAGATCCGGTTTTAAAAATGCCTGAGACTATTAAAATTACAGTGGTCACAGACAGGAAAGAGTAGTGAAACCGCTGTCACTCTTTTCCTTATCTCTTAACTCAGACACTTCTTAGCCTCTGTTTTCTAAATTCCTCAGAAATTAAATAGACTGAAATTAATTGCATAGGCATCACAGAAGAACAATTTATAGCTTTAGGCCACCAATAAGTTATGGTGGTTTGGGTTTGGTTTTTCCTCCAAATTCTACATAAAAGCCTTTTGTTGCAGACACAGCTGTTCCACATCTCCACTCCAGCAAAACAGCCACTTCGAACTCAGATTCTGTAGGCTTAGCTCACTTCTCCTGCTGCATTATTTCTTCTCCCATCTCTGGGAGACATCCAAATCCCTTCCCCTCATCCACCTCCAGCAATTCTCATGGACAAGGCTCCCCAAATCCTTCCCTTCTGCTTGTACAGTCTATTACATATGCTTTCCCCTAAAACCTCTAGAAGAGGCCCTTGATGACAGTCACCCTGAAGTGGTCTGAGCATCCTTATCTGCCCACAGCCCCAAGCACTTGCAAAATTCTTCCCCATATCCTTCACAGCACACCACACTCAGTGTAAGCCCTCAGCACCACAGCAGTTCCCCATGGGGAGAGGGATAAGTGCTCTCTCTTGCATTAATCCACCTGATACTCAAAAGCTGACTTATGCTAACAACTGAAGCACCATTTTTTTGTGTCACTCAATCATCCATATGAAATTTGCAGCAATATGTTACAGCCATAGCCACAACACACGTGTGTTATCAACACCTTCCTAGCTCCCACAGCACTATGAGGGCTGCTATGGAGAAAATTAACTCTGGCTCAGTCTGATCCAATATAGGAATCATGGAAATAAAAATCCATTTATTAAACAACATTTTAAAGATGTGCTGTTTCTTAACTTCAAGGAAAAGCATTTGGCTAACAGGAATATCATCACAAAGCATGCTAAACATGCATTATAAGAAAAATTCCTATGATGAACACTAAATGATTACAGAAATAGGCAAGAAGGTATTTATGCAGTGTCAGTCCCTGTGTAAGCAACCTCTGTTCCACTGAAGCAGAAGTGGCAGAGGAAGAAAAGAGGCAAATACTTTGAGAGCCACCTCATACTGGTTACTGCTTCTGGTAGAAAGTAGCGCTTGTTTCTGAGCTATGTATTTTGAAACTTATTTAGGTTTGAGCTTTCACATTTGCATTTTGAAGGGACAATTTTAAATATACTCAAAACTGGCATCAGAAAGGTAAATGCCTGTTACCAAAATGGGGGCGGGGGGAGCAGCTGAGTGTGCTGTGGAACTATTGAGTACTTTGTCTCCTTTCTACTTAAGTAGCTCCTGAACTTTTACTCAGCACTGCTCCACAAAAACTCTAAATTAAACAGATGATCAAACTCTTGTGCTATTACTACTGTATCTTTTCATTTTTAGAGTCTTGGTTGGTTGTGGTAGAGTTCTCTTTTCAACACACTGTTTTTCCCCTCTGTTGATTTTGCTAGGTGATATTTTCTACACACATTTATGTCATCGTACCTTTGCATTTTTTATGAGGGAAATACATTTGGGAATGAAACAGGAGAGACAGACTTAGATATGTCGAAGTTGACTATAGAAGCCTTCTCGTGCCAAAGTCTTGAATTGGCTCAGCTATCCTGCTGGTTGCTATTATGCAGTTTCCAGTTTTCTGAATTTTTTTACAGATGAAGTACATAAGGGTTGCTCTATGCAGGGTGACATGTAGTTATTCACTCAAGGACTCATTTACTCCTGTGGCTCTAGACCAATGCAGCAACAGCCATCAGCTACATGAAAGAATAAACAGCGAATACCCGTAAATACCTACTTCTGGCAAATTCATAAATAAATCTGGCCTGGAGTACTTCTGCGCTTACATACTGTGTGGCTTTTGGAAGGTGGAAGAAAGGGCTACAAAAGAAGGGAGACCGAGGTACCTACAGAAGTACAGAGCAGCAATGGAACTGCGGGGTGCAGCATTCACTGGGAGCAGATGCAAAAAAGAGAATGGTAAGAAAAAAATACAATACATGAAAATATATAGGCTGAAGAGAGGTTACCACAACCATAGGAAAATAATTTTGGAAAAAATAATTCTAAGAAAGTATTTCAGAAGGAAACCCAGAGAGACATGTAAAGGCAACAATTTCTCCCTAGAGATAATGTTAGCTTAAAATCATTATATATCAATTTAATATCAATAGATATTAAAAGGTGCAAGTAAGCAGAGGGCATAGCAACTGGTAAATTTCTATATTTTGTCCCTTTCACTTGTAAAAATCAGTTTAGAAGATTTGCGCTTCCTGGTTTACGGTGTATCTATCGGTGATAGGAACATTTTAATCAGACTAATACAAATGCCTTTTTATGTTCATGAGGTAAATTAGAACAATATAAATATGCTTATATTTCTGAAACAAAATGTGTTGTCCTAGTGCAGACTAAAACTCAGCCTGTACCTAAAGTCTTCCCATTTTGCATAAGTACAATTAAAAGTTAATTCATTTCTGAAGGTGAATATTTGCAAAAATCATTAGTGTTTGTACAAGTCTGGCAGGCACCTCTCCCTCAATTCCTCCACAATCTCTACAGTAACCTTTCCAACTGCATTTTTTCCTCTAAGAAATTGGAACTCTCAGCAAGTCTTGCAGATACATGGCAGCTTAGTATTTCATTAGTTTTGTTAGTGTTATTGAAATTTTAAAAAAACCTTGATTGTACTAGATAGCCAGTTGCTACATGTATGCTACCTAATAGACTAAAGTTGCTTGAAATTTCAAGGTTAATTAACATTTTCACAGGCTGCACAATACTTGCCTGCATGTCCAGCTCCAGACGAATCTAACTCCACAGCGACACTTCCATCAGCAACGCAGGAGCGTGATCAAGCACTCCGTGCAGAGCTGCAGCACATACAGCTGTAATTAAATGTGCTTTGAACACCTTAGCCTACCTATAAAATGGCACTAATTTACACATATGTCTTTTGAAGATTTTTTTCCTTTTGTCAGAGGCAATTCTACGACACACAGGAAAACAGGCCAGCTTAAAATGTTGAACCTGTCACTAACTTTTACACATCCCTGTTTCTGACAAATACTGTGTTTATCACAGTGGATGAGCCCAGAACAGACTAGAGATGTTTTTATTACGAAATTTTGCAGGATTTATAAATCAATGTGCTACAGTTGAATTTTTAATAAGACAATAACTTTTATTAAAACAAAACACTTATTGATTGGGTATTAGCAGTGCATCAGAAGGTCAAATTCATCCCTCAGGTTTTCCTCAGATCACTCTGTAACACAAACTAGTATACTGTACATGTGTAAAAACAGAAAGATAAGAGTGGCAATAAAAAGGTACAGCAGCTAACAGTAGACTGAAGAAATGTGCCCTGCAGGAAGGCTTAAAAGATTTCACAGTTTCTAGGCCTTACACAGACTACTTGCTAGCTACAGACTTTGCATTCCTATGTATGGATGATAGGAAGTACTGAACAACTGTTCCAAGTTTTAACTGCAACTTTTTCTCAGCTCCTTAATTTTGCATTTTTTACTCCCATTGAGAAAGAAAAGGTATATTCTCATACAAATTAAGTATAAAGAAAAATGTAAGAAATCCAGACTGCCTTTTCTAGCACAGTTATTTTAGAAACTCTTCTGATTATATTTCTTTTATAACTAACATTCATTTCTCCGGCTCGGAATAAATGCCTTTTCAGTGACTGATTATTTTCCCTTCCTTTGCCTTTACTGCAGTGCTCCAATTTCGTCTCACTTACAGAGGACACATGTAGCTACCAACATCCTTGGCTTTTGAAGAACAGCTATACTAACATGGTCATTTTAGCTTACTCTCTAAAAACTAGCATCTTTCTACTCATTCCATCTACCATTGCACAGAAGCTAATTGAATTTTTTGTATTCATCCCCTTCAACGAGCTTAAGGCAATTATAAATTTCAAATATTCCACTTCAGAGCTCCTGTTTTCCAGGTTGATGGCAATAGAACCTTCAGAGAACTTCCAGGTTGGACTAATGAAAGGTCTAAAAATGACTGTGCTTGACATCTCTTTCTACTATATTGCTTCAAAAGTTGTATCCTGCTTTCCTTCGTTCAAGCACCTTTGCCATATCCCATTGGATCCAGTGTATGTCTTCAACAGACTGGCATCAGTGGTATCTCCAGCTTACTATAGGTTCCCTGGACGGACTCTCCAACTTTTTTTATCAGCAGACACCTAAAAGTGAAGTCTCAGTACTGGAGTTGCCAGTGCCTCCTATTCAAAATACATCAAGTGCACTTACTCAAGACCTTAAAATCACTCGCAATCAAATAATGGGATGCCTGTGGTTGGTTACAGTAACTCTCACTTCTGAGGGAGACCACAATGAGGTGGAACACTCCTCAAACCTCACACATAAGTGCTTTGTTGGACTTATTTAGACTTAAACAACTCAGTGCTGTAACTTCTCCAGTCTGTGCATGCTACCTCTGCATATGGAAACATATAGCTTCGTTAGCGTTAGGTACAAGTAGCAATCCCTCATACCAGTACAAATACTCCCAGCTGCTCCCCGTTACACAAGGAGAAAAATATGCTTCAAAATACAAAGCCACACAAACAATCCTAATATTTTAGTAAACACTCTCCACCAGAATGTACATCTGACACATACTGAGCTGCTTGGGACACACTTATATCCATTTTCTGGATTTCTCTCATTTGTTTTCCTTGATTTTCTTTTTCTGTGGCTCTTCCATTTCCAGAAATCTTTGTATGTTTAAATGTGCTGCTACTATTCCATCAACTTCCGTCATTGTCTCTCAACACCTCCACTTCTATTACTTTTTATTGTGACTCAAGCAATACAGTCAGAGGAGCTACATTTGTAAATCCTCTGAGCTGTCACTTCAAACAGCTGCAACCTGCTGATTGCTGCTCCTCCTCCTCCCTCCATTCTCAATTCTTTTTTCCTCCAAGTTTGCTTGCAACGTCATTAATTTGTGGAATAAATTCTACTTTTAAATGTGCAGATCTTCTCTCACATTTTTGAGCCCCACTGAATTTTAATAAGGGGATTAAAAAAAGAAGAAAAATACAATTAAATTAGCATATGCCAGCTCCCTCTCCAAGTACTCACATCACTTTTCTACAATCACTTATCTGTCTCAAAGCTGATAAGCACGCCATGTTTTAGCATTTTAGCTCAGAAGTACACCAATGAACTCTTTGAAAGTCCCACGACAAATTCATCAGAAAATAATTTCCTTCTAATTTATCTTTGAAGTAGATTTTGTCTAGCTGTAATTTCTACTTGCTGCCCAAGCCGCACATCTTTCTGACCCCTTATTTCAAAGCAGGATTAGGCCAATCCTCTAAGGTCACAGAGTCCAGAGAAAGTCCAGGAATTTTCTGTCCTTATTTCAAAGTCAAAGGACAAACAGAGGTGGTTGGGGAGTCCAACACACAGTTCTTCAAGGCAGCTGAATATGAATAAGTAACAACTACAAAGACTGCATGATCCAAGGCTATAGATTCAGGATGCTCCCGATATACTAATGGAAAGCATTGGTATTTTCTGGCACTGGGACAACATTGTGTTTCAAAACTCAAAGCCCTGTAGAATAGTTTCACTACCGCCTTGTACAGGTCCAGCTCTGATCAAGGCAGAAGTGAACTTTATATCTAATGTATACTCAAATAAAAGGAATTGCTTTGTCAAAGTCCGTAATAAACATATTAAAGAATTTCTGAGAACAGCAAAACAGTATTTGTAGGCTTCATTACAAACTACCTTCTATCTACTTAAGGCTTTTTCTGTAGCCCTTTAACGTTAATGGTAAAGACTAGTGCTAGACGCTAGTGGATGTAATGGACAACTGGTCTGATACATAACAATGGCTTGTGTGTTCCTGTACGTATATCAGTTTATGGCAATTTTATCTGGAATGTGTCCAGAGAAGGGCCACGAGGAGGATCAGAGGGCTGGAGAACCTCTCCTATGAAGACGGGCTGAGAGAGTTGGGGTTGTTCAGTCTGGAGAAGAGAAGGCTGCATGGATACCTTCTTGTGGCCTTCCAGTATCTGAAGGGGGCCTTCAAGAAACCTGGGGAGGGACTTTTTAAGATGTTGGGTAGTGACAGGACAGGGGGGAATGGATTCAAACTAGAGGAGGGGAGATTTAGATTGGACATTAGGAAGAAGTTCTCATTGTGAGGGTGGTGAAACACCGGAACAGGTTGCCCAGAGAGGTGGTGGAAGCCCCATCCCTGGAAGTTTAAGGCCAGGTTGGATGGGACTCTGGGCACCCTGATCTAGTAGGAGGTGTCCCACTAAGGGGATTGGAACTCGGTCTTCAAGGTCCCTTCCAACTCTGACAATTCTATGACTCTAAATGCAACTGTTTGATGTCAGAGTATTGTGACTGGAAATTCTGGGTGATCAGCCAGAAGCTTGCTGTCCATAAAAGTAAAAGTCAGATAAGAAATACAGAAAGTTGCCAATACGAAACAGAAACAGTTTTCATAGTATACTCTGGAACAGCAGCTGGACCGTGAACAAATCCTGGAAGACACATTTACTTATGGTAACAATTTTACTTAAGTGCACACACAAAAGTCCCTGAGGAGCTCCAAGCTAACCCATTATGTCTTCCTCCTCCATCTCATGACTCTCAACTAAAACTGACTGTTCCACAGCCTCTACATGAACTTTTCCATTTCCTAAGTATTTCTCTTCTACTAAATCCACTTTATGTTTTGTAACTTATTAGGAATTAATAGCATTTCTTAAAGTTTTCCCCTCCACAGTAATTTACCTTTAGAGTCAGAAAAAGTTTGGTAGAACTCAGGGAACAATTTAAATTGAAAAAATCTGTTTGTTTCAATAAAATTATAACTCATATTCCAGAGGAGTTTCATTACACAGGCATATCATCTGGCTAGCTATGATAAGATGCAGAAATTCAAAAAGATGACAGTAATTCGCTACAGGGTTTTTTTGACATCCTTCACTGAAAGGTATAAGAATATAGAACATCAAAGTTAATATAGTAGAAGTAAGCAACTATGTACCATGAGGAAGTTATTAGCAAAATTCATGTTGTTGAGGGGCTGCAATCAAAGTTTGTTCTTTTATGGTAATGATAAATCAGTTGAAAGTAAGGATTAATATATTTTATTTAATATTAAACATTTGACATTGTCCACAAACAATACGTCTAACCAGATGAATCACTTTTTCAATAAGCTTTTTTTCATTTTCAAGACCATTAAATAACACTATTAAGAGCTAAGGCTGGTGACAGTTTTCTGCTGAACACCTCACAAAAAGTTTTCCTTGTATGTTTTCTATAATTAATATTACGCATTCATTTAATACATTTAATCACCATCCCCATAATACAACAGTAAATACCATCAGGTGACCAGAGTGGTCATCTTTTTGTGCAATACTCAGAAGGCTTGCCACTTCCATCCTCAAAATATATCTACAAAGCACTTTAAGTGGTATTCTTTCAGATCCCTTTCTAAGGATCTACCTCTGGCTTAAAAAAAAACCCCAAACTTACAAAAGTGATTTATTGCAACCATTTGTTTTCAAGAACTTTATTGCCTAACAGTAGATCAACTTGGCTTGCTTTACGCATTAACAGGACATTAGTAGGCCAATTATAACACTAAAAGTTTAATTTGTAAACTAGTACAAATCACTATTGTTTCACAAAATGAGGTTTCCATCCTATTACTAACATATGTTAACAATGCCAGTTTTAGTCCAATTGTGGGTTTGATTTAAGATGTTTAAGTCAATTTTATTGATAAGCAGTGTCATCTACAGTATATTACAGATGACCCAAAAGTTTACAGGCAAAACTAAAGATACAGCTGTAAGAATACGTTTTGTTGTCCTCTACACCTTGATTAGTTTCAGTAAGCAGACGTAAATGATGCCAAGGGTAATCTTGGGAGGGGAATTAGTGCCTGGTGATACAATTTATTTGTTTTAATCCTCTACAGAAGTTTTTTCTGCCAGTGGAAGAAGACATAAATGTTTGCTGTTGTATTCACACAGATTTCCAGTAAAGCAGTAGAATCAAGAGTAGTTCAGTAGAGGATCACTGAACTCAATTGACTTCAGGTTTTTTACTTTCTTACACTCAAACCAAGTGACTGCAATAATCTTAAAACAGCACATTTGCATTCTCCCCCTCTCATACTGTTCTTAAAAATTGTCTGGGTTATGGTTAGAAACCCATGGAAGCACTTGGTCTTGTCAAGCAAGCAGCAGACCCGCTTATTATGGTGGGAATTTTACTCCTAGGCTTTCCAAGGGAGGCTCTACTCTACTAGAAGCCATGAAAGTGTATCAAGTTTGATTGGTTTAATCACTGATTAGATTTCTAAAGCATGCAATCAGCCTGTCTCTTTGTTTTCTGTTTACAGAGCAGTAAGATGAGATCCTGAGAAGCTATAAGAAGCACTTCAGAAAACAAATAATGTCCTTGTCTCATTCCTGGGAGAGAGCTGTCAGCTCCATTAGTGGAGAAAGATGTAGGTCAGGCAATATGCAAGATGCTTAGTGCCTTCGTTTTCCATATCATAAAGAGAGCCATTATAGATGACACACAGGCTTACAAGCAAATCTCAGAATAAGTGGCATAATGCCTGCTATTAAGTATGTTGGAGACACTTTAAATATCTTTGTCAATACAAAACCCTCACACTTGCCTGTGTCTACTAGCTCTTTCAACTTGCACCCTTCCAACCATCAGAAGAAAAAGCAATGATGCAAGATGAGACAAGTGACAGAGGCAGAGACACACTGTCACCAAGGCTGCTTCTTTAATGGAAGCAACGTCATCACAGAGACACAGCATTTGAGGACAAAAGGGTGGAACTAATTTTGTCCAATTTCAAATATTTATGATGTCATATTTAAGTATTATTGTATTTTCATCCTTGATAAGAGGTGTGGAAGTAGCAGAAAGATGGTGAAATAAATTATACAGGGGAAAATAGATAAAGAGAAATGAAAGAGCTGAAAGAGATTCAAATCATCAAAAATAAAAGACTAAGAAGTATTCCAGTGAAAAGTACGCTATGCATATGGCAGCTATTTAAATTACTTAATTTTGGCAAACATGGGGGTGGTCATAGTCCTCCAGGCAATGCAGAAGTCTCCCTTCAGCTAGAAAATTACATTTAAGCTATTGGTCCATCACATGAAGAAAGCATGCAGGCAGAAAGGAGGTAGTAGTAGGGGAGGAGATTGAGGCATGGAAACACTGATGCAGTGACTCAGTGTTGGGTCAAGCTGAAGCCTGACCAGGTGAACTACCAAACATGTTGTTTAACTTTACCCTTCAAGTGAATCTGCAAAATCTTTGCAGTATTTTCCAAAGGCTGGCAGTATCTTGACGGTATATTTAGATATCTGAGGAGTCAAATATTTATATAAGTTAGTGTAAGAATACGGCTAATCTCTCAGGCAGTGAAAGTCAACAGTGGTCAAAAAGTGACAGGAGCATACTGCAACTTGGAAATGGACAGACACTGAGGGTTGCACATTAATTCAGTAGCTTGGACTCAAATCCAATTAAGTAGTTAAGAAGGTAATTGGCTTGATTACATCCTCCTTCCATCTGAATTTTATCACTCCTTTCTAGGGTCTTGTGAAGCCAGTTGTCACCAAAAAAAAGCCACCACAAATCATGTCTCCTTCTGCCAGCACTGAGTCCAACTCTTTTCACATTTTCTCCCCTTTCTGTTTAAAGAACGCTGATAGGTTTAGCTTTATTCAAGAACTAAAGCAAGAAATGTGTCAAGACTGGAGTGGAGACCTCTATAAAGTAAGCAGTTTAAGTCTAAACAGCACATATCTAAGAAAAACATTTTCCCTTTCATTTTCTAGCACCAAAATTGCTAGTGTGCAGAGGAGCTTTCTTACCAAAAAAGGTCTCACAAAAATAGAATTTTACACCACATTTTGCTTAATAAGCAGCCTTATTGTTTAAAGCAGTAGTCAATTAATCATTGGAAATGTTGTCCTGACTATAATTAATAACTACAGATAAAAGACTATAGGCAAAAAGACAAGGTAGACCTTGAGAAAAGCAAACACATCTCCAGGAATAGATTTTTGCTCTCTTTATTGCTCCTGGAGCTCCCAGATTGCTCTAACAGAACCTCTAGCTGAACTACTGAAAGTAAAAAGATGGAGAAAGAGAAAATGGGCTGTTAAAAGCACAGTCACATTTGAACCTTTACATGCAGGAATGGAGAACAACTGATCAGCAAGGATTTTACAGCCGTACTTCGTAGATAAAAATGGATACCAAGAATGTAAACCCAATTCCTTTCATCCTTCATAATGTAGCACTAAAATACACAAGCTGGTATAACTATGTAAAGATCTGCAAATCTGAAAGCCAAATTTTGCATGAATGTGTAAATTTTCTAATCACTTTTCATAAACAGATAACTTGCAGCTCTACACAAGTAAGGGTGGGGAGCAGAAGAAAAGAAATAAATACTTGAACCAATTCTTGAGATGTCAAGCGCTTCAGCTACTCTGCCATCTCCAAGACGGCCAAGCCATGAGCTTGTCACAAAAAAACAGGGAAGGGAACAACAACTCCCCTTCTGCTCCTGCCCAGGTGGTCCCACTCCCTTCCCAGCACCACCCTGCAACTACCTAGATCTTTCCATTTGAACTCTGACCACCTTTGCAGGCTTCAGCATCCACTGGTTCACATGGCAGCTCAGTGCTGTTAGAGTTGCTATCAGGTGAGCAGCACCCATGCCAGCCTAAGGCTGTGAGAGAGGAGAGAACGGGATGGGAGCATCATTGGCAGCAGCAGTGAGCCACAGCAATTTCTTCTGTCTCATGTAACTGAAAGTCACCACCCGAGCTGCTCCTAGGGATCCATAATCCAATTAGTCTCCACTGAATGGCATGGATTTCAAAAGCCTGGTCTATAAAACAGCATGATGTAGATAATGTATTTGCAAAATCCTCCCAGTTTTTGCAAAAAGCTTATATTGTTCCACAGTGGTTTTTTTCCAACACAGTTTGAGGGAGTTTGTTCTGCAAAAGAGGTTATAAACAAAAAGGTATGTACTCCTTTAATTCCATCTGCACCAACAGAAGTTCTAGCACAAATAAATTGTATTTAAAACATCACTAGTAAAAAAATGTGTAATATAGAGTTCATAAACAGAACTTTACACAAGTAAAGATGAGAGGCATAACTGAGAAACTCATTCTCTAAATTCATCAAGGGCTATCTCCACCACTTTCAGTTAAATCAAAGATGGTCTTGGTCTTTGAGATTAAATTGAATACATTTTTTTATGCAACATTCCCATTGTCTTAGAATAGGCACACTACATAGAAAACAAATATTTGTCATTCATTTCAGATTTTATATATAAGAATATATGCATCATGATATAATATATTCATTCCTAGCCTGTGCATGTACTAAGTAAATATAAAGACTAGAAATGCATGCATTATTCCTTGCTAATTTTGTCTTAAGAGCTATATATTTGACTCCAAGCCCAATTTTCATTCTTTTCTTTGCAACCTATTTCATATCTTAAATTATGAATGTGCAACACAGGATGTAATTTGGATGTCAAAGAAGCAATCAGCTGAAGACAACTATCATTCAGAAACCATTTAGAGGCAAACTGAAAACAAAATTTTTAACCTTTAAAAATGCTATTGTGTATCAGGAACATAAGAATAGCTTTACTACTGCTCAGAGTGCTGAATTTTTATTCATACTTAGGATGATTGACTTTACAAAGTACTAAATTCAGGAAGAATATATCATAAATTGTAACAGTGATTTTTATGTAAAAAGGCATGCTGAGCTCAAAAAGTGCAGAATAAAATACTTGAAGGGAAATAAAAATTCTTGCAAGTTGCACAGAGTCAACATAGAGTCATCAACAAGCTCTACTAGTCAAGAACAATTCATCTCCCAGAGTAAGTCAAACTTACTAACAAGCAAATTTCTGCTCACTCCATCTATGGCAACTCCAGCAGCTGGATATGATGCTACTTCCTCCACTCAAGTTGACATCACTTTTAGTGCCATATCATGGTGATAACAGAGACTCCCTGCAAAAATCTCTAATTTGGACTCATAAAACTGCTCTCAGATGGACAACTCACTCCTTAACATAGATTTCCTGCTTAGAAAGTGTCTAGCTGTGACCACTGCCTGACTGCTGCCTCACACAGTCCAAGGCAGGTAATTGAAAGGATGGCAACACTTCCACACAAAAGACATGGAAGGATAGATGTGGCCCAGGAATATATTTGGGGGAGACAAGGAGAAAAGCTTTGGAAAACCTTCCAAGGCAGCCAATGAAGTGAGATCCAAGCAAATATATATACTCAGAGATTCTAAGTGGACAGATACACCTGACCCTAATTCTCAGTTATTTCAAAATTATATTTGGTTCAGTAATAATCATTTGTAGATGTTGTGCATCCTGTATTTGAAGCACCCACTAAGCCTCACTGACATGCTTTGTGTGTCTCAGAGACTTATTTAAAGATTTTTTTAAGCAACAATACACAGGATCCAGTTTCAGTCATAGCTTTAGTACTGATAAGTTACGAATGTAGTATTAAAGCAAGTAGTAAGAAAAAGCCTGCTGAGGGATAAGTCATGGTTCTGCAAGCCAGGACAAACTGAGGGAAGATACCAGACAAAGGTACAGAGCCTGTCACCACTGCAGGAAGCAGCAGCTTCCCTGAGCTGTAGTTTCACAAACAGCACCATGGAAGAGAGTAAAACTTCAGAGAAATAAAGGGGAGCAGAAAGACAAAGGGAAATGAAGATGAGGGACACTACAAAAGATTTGGAGAGCATTTTGTCATTAAAAGTTTTCAACCATCTACCCAATTTTGACCATTCAAACTGCTTAGAAACCTTTATAAGCAGTATTTTTGCATTGCTTGCAATGTGTTGAGCATTTTCTAGTCCAATTCTACAGTTACAGGAATAGTGCTAGTTCTGAGACCAATAAAGCCTGCAACAGGTCTAAGATCTCTAGCAAAAGTCATCCTAATATGTTATGAATGGATTCTACTGAATTTTTAATGAAAACAGCCACATAAAAGTAGTACAACATGTAAAGCAGGAGCGTCCAAAGTCAGAGTGAACACAGAGCTATAATCAAATAATCATTTTCAAACAGGTTTAAATGGAAGTTCTATAGATACGATCAAGTTTATGTTGTGGCACAGCTAGGGCAAAAGCAAGAGTTGAAAGACTTACAAGTGGATTTTCAAATAAAGTACAAAATGATTTTCATAAAATCATAGAATGGCTAGGGCTGGAAGGGACCTTAAAGATCATCTAGTTCCAGCCCCCCTGCATAGGCAGGGACACCTTCTACTAGATCAGGTTACTCAGGGCCCCATCCAACCCAGCCTTAAACACTTCCAGGGATGGGGCAATCTGTTCCAGCATCTCACCATCCTCATAGGAAAGAATTTTTTCCTAATGTCTAACCTAAATCTCCCCTCTTCAAGTTTGTAACCAATTCCCCTTGTCCTCTCACTATGCACCTGTGTAAAAAGCCATATCCCTTTCTTGTAGGTCCTCTTCAGATACTGGAAACCTGCTATAAGGTCACCTTGGAGCCTCCTCTTCTCTAGGCTGAACAACCCCAACTTGCTCGGCCTGTCCTTATAGCAGGGGTGCTCGAGCCCTCTGATCATTTTAGTTGCTCTCCTCTGGACATGTTCCAGGAACTCTATGTCCTTCTTATGTTGGGGACTCCAGAACTGGACACAGTACTCCAGGTGAGGTCTCACAAGTGCAGAGTAGAGGGGAAGAATCACCTCCTTCGACCAACTGTTTATGCTTCTTTTGATGCAGCCCAGGACATGGTTGGCACACACTGACAGCTCATGTTAAACTTGTGGTTCACTACCACTGCCAAGTCCTCTTCCTCAGGGCTGTCCTCAATCCTTTTTCCTCCCAATCTGTATTTGTGCATGGGATTGCCTTGACTCAAGTGCAGAACTTTGCACTTGGCCTTGTTGAACTTCATGCAGTTTGCATGAGCCCACTTCTCAAGCCTGTCAAGGTCCCTCTGGATGGCATCCCTTCCCTCCGGTGCATTGACTTCACCACACTGTTTGGTGTCATTAGCAAACTTACTGAGGGTGCATTCAATTCCACTGTCCATGTTGCCAACAAAGGTGTTAAATAGCACTGGTCCGAGTACCGACCCTTGAGGAACACCACTCGTGACACATCTCCATTTGGACACTGAGCCATCGATCACAATTCTTTGAGTGCAACTATCCAGCCAGCTCCTTATCCAACAAGTGGTCCATCCACTGAATCTGTATCGTTCCAGTTTAGAGATCAGAATGTTGTGCGGGACAGTGTTGAATGCTTTGCACAGGTCCAGGTAGATGACATCTGTTGCTCTGCCTTTGTCCACAAAGGCTGTGACTCCACTGTAAAAGGCCATCAGATTGGTTAGGCAGGAATTGCCCTTGACGAAATCGCGTTGGCTGTCACCACTCACCCCTTTATTAACTGCTTGCCTTGAGCAGAGCCTTCAGGAGGATCTGCTCCATGATCTTGTCAGGCACAGAGGTGAGACTGACTGGCCTCTAGTTCCCTGGGTCTTCTTTTTTCCATTTTTGAAAATGGGGGTTTTCCAGTCAGTGGGAACTTCACCAGACTGCCATGATTATGTGAGCTGTTTCACACGCAAGAGTTTGCACTAAGCACCTTAGTGCCATTCAAACAACTACTTTCACAGCCTGGTAAACCACTAAAGTCTGCCACTTCTGACACTTATCAGCCACTAAAGGCAGATCCCAATGTCACTGATACACATCATATTAAAAGCTCAAGATTCTATATAGCAAGGAATTCACACTTCTAGTATTTTTATTTACTAAATAAAAATATATTTATTTTGATTAGAATATTGCTAATGCCTTCTTTCTGCACTGCTGTGGCATTTAAATGTGCAGTTTAGGACTGTTAAACAAAAAGTTTTCCAAAGTAGTGGCAATTATAAACATTAACTTGCCTTGCAGAGGTACATATAACACTGCCCTAGGTCTTTCCCCCTGTTCTCATCCTGCTGCAAAGAGCTAGCTGCTCCCATACACTCATCTTCATTTGACAAAGCAAATTCTTACTGCATTTAAACAGCCTTAAATTGCTCCCAAATAAACCCAAACATTTCTCTTCCTGTTTTTAAACCTCACTTGATGTGCCTATTTTGGTTTCTGATTCAAGTTATAATGTTGGAGGTGAAAGACTGAATTAATCATGAAGATATTCTTGAAAAAAATTCGTGGGGAAAAAAAATCTAGATTTTAGTATTCACACCAGGTGAATTCACCTAACTCACACTAGGAATTAAGCTTATTAGAAGCTTTACTGTGTGTACTCGCCATGATTTAATTGCCTATCATATTTTGCCTCTTCTCAGTGGTGCTCTGGCTATATTTAGTACAGACGCCCATGATGAAAGTACTCTCTTTGATAAGAGCTGTATAAATAGTATATTTTCTATATTTAGGCTTCTCCCTGCCTATTGGATTTCGATCACAGAGGGAAAAAACATTCATTAGAAAAATACTATGTGTAAAGAAACAAGGCTGGAGTTACCAGGCACATGGGTGGGAGAGCTACCACTCAGTTCCTGGAATTCAGAGTCCATGACAAGTCCATAACCAGCAACGATACAAGTCAGACACTGGGCACAGAGCCCCAAAGACCTACACAGATGTTGTTGTTACTATAAGACAGTTGCAGGATGGCAGAATCAGGTAGGCAGTGTGTTGTCAAAGGCAAGTGTGAGTTCAAGATAGAAAAAGAATTGCTGCAAAAGCAAATCTCAGTAGGGAAGGGTTACACAGCAGAGAGTAACACCAGGAATTGCGACCTTGCAGCTAAAATAAAGAGTCGCAATACACGACATATCAAAACAGTTGATGCAGTTCCAGTGCTAAACAGTTCTTGCACTTTGAGCCAGTTAAGTAACTGCAGAGGAAACATCCAACAGCACTCACACATAGGAATTCCCAATACAAATTCATAGACTTTGGATCTATACCAAAGCAGTGGACCTTTGGGAAAGTGGCACTCACAATATTATTCTTTCCGAGTTATACTACGGGTAAATAAAAGCTGTTTGGGAAGGATGGTCTTGTATTGTCTGTGACAGTGAATTAACCATCGGGGACCAATTCCTGTCTTTCAGTAAGTATTTTCAGAGCGATGAAGAGAAATTCCAGTTAAGAGTAGAAAGTCTCTCTGCAGCTATTTTCCAGTCCCAGACTGCAGTATCCTAAACTTATAACAGCTACAGTATCTAGGCATGGGAAGAAAGTTGGGTTTTTTCCCCACAAGTGTAAGAATACTGCTTCATTTCAATTTTCTTTCTATAAACATAAATGTGAACAGGAGGCAAACAAACTATGAAATCCTTGAAAAAAGCATTTGGATGAACACTTCCCTCCACCTTGCAGGTGCATCTCCACACAAACCCATTTCCAGCTACGAAGCTCAGCCCCAGTGCCTTAATGTCAGCATACTGCAGGCACACATACGTACGGCATACACACAGCTCCGTATCCCACTGTAAACAACTGGAAGAATCTGAATTATTCCCCCTAAAGAAAGGCTTCAAACATTCAATTGCATGAATGTCTGGTGTTTTTCCTAAAGCTTTAGTACAGAAAAGTTTTGTGATACGTTTAACATTGTTGTTGCTGTTATTCTAAACTTAGAACATTATAGCTTTGTTCAAGGGCAAAAAAAAATGACCCCAAAAGCACTCAAAAGACTCAGAAGACTAGCTTAAAGAAACTAAAATAAATTAATTTTTAATTTATTGTCTAGGAGGACTTTTATTTGTGCTTAAATTCCAGATTGGCAGTATTACATGGGAATTCTATTCAGTTCTGCCGTTTCAAAGCTGCAGTGGGATTTATGTGGGAGTTCTGCAAAGTTCCTTCCAGTTTAAAAAAAAAGACAACTAGGTTAATCAAAGAACTGATCCAATTCATTGCGATACCATACAAGTACACTGAACAAGCCACACATGTATTAGCACAAGCAAGGCTCCGGATGAGCAGGGAAAAAAAGAAGGCTTTTGACCATGTAAATTATCCCTAACCCATAGATCCAGCATATTACTTTTAATCAGCAATGAGGAACAGCTAAATTCATCTTTAATCCATTAGTTGGGAAAACTTCTAGAATATCTGTAGAATAGCTATATAATAGGTATAAAAGTCATCTAAACCGCTATTAAAAATGAGATTAATTGCTACAATATCAAAGAGAAATTCTATTCACAAAGTCCTGTTATTCTATTCTTCTTAAATGTACAGAACTCAGAGATAACGCTGAAGTAAGGATCTGTCATGCAAAACCAAGAATAGTACTTTACCCTACGTAATCTATGTTATATGTTGAATTATATTGCTTGAAAACGAACTGTATTGATAGAAGGAAAGAATAATTTTACCTAATCTAAATATGTAGGATTCCAGAAAAAAAGAATGACATACAGAAGGCCAAACGCATGCATTATGCATAGTGCATCAAACTCCTACCCTACTTGAGAGCTGGAGCAGGTTTTGCATGGAAAAAGAAATTAGGATGGAACATATATTGAACAATTTTCTCCATAACTGTTTCTTACTCACCTTAAATGTAAAATTTTATTTAGCTTATATCACAAGGATGCATCCTTATTAAAGTAGCACATTTACATGGGTCCCTTTGAAAGGATTTAATGCAAACAAGTCTGAAATAATTGAAGTGAAGATGCTTTCTGACTGTTCTCAAAAGAGCTTAGTCAAGAAGAGAATAGCAGGAAAGAATTACTTTATTACATTGATTTTCTTGGGAAAAAATATCAAAGTAAGGTAGGTAAACCAATTCTCTTTTGTGAAAATCAATAGAAGCATGCAGAACATGAGTGAATTTACATGTCAAAAATGTTTGCAACCATAGTGCAAAACAAGATCTGCACATTATTACTTAATAAGGCAAGTAATAAGACACTAGCTTGTTTCATTACTGCACACTATTTTTAAAAAGTTTAAAGTGCAATCTACACACATTCTTTCTAATTTAAGCCATTAATCTAAAATATGACTGATTATATATTGCATACAACTCACTAAAATGTTGAATCACAGCACATGGCTGGCCTGCAGCTGCTTAAAACACAAATAAAACTGAAAGATTGTTCTACACCACACTGCAAAGAAAATTGTCTTTAGCCAATCTTTACCCAAGTCATGCACTCCAACATTCTTCTGCTCTGACAAAAAAAAAAAAACCAGCCATGACCTAAAAGCTAAACACTTTTGTTTCCACTACACATTCTCAGTATTTCACTGGATGGATGTTCAACTGCAAAGTAGCAATTAACATGCCTACTAATGCTTCGGTACTTGATAAAACCTAAAACTCTGTCTTCTGTCAATTAACACAGTATCACTCCCAATGACTGACTCCTAGTTTCCAGCAGGACCCAAGCTGATGGCATGACAACTTCCATTACATCCTGACTGTACAACCTGGCATCCAACTGAGACTCAAAGGACCCAGATGCAGTTTGAGCCCCTACTCTACAAAGGTCGAGCCACCCCACTACACCTCCCCCTGACCTATCAAAGATGCATGCGACTCCCTACATTTCTTCTTCCCTACTTCATTAAGACGTCAATATCATGTAGATGCAAAAAATGTGTATGCATAAACATCTAAAGAGCTTCAGACAACATTACTCTAAATCCTCCAGGAAGTAGTAAATAATCTGCTAGGAATGAGACTTTGCCAGGTGTACTATTAATGGGAAAGGAGGACAGATTTTTAAGTATCTCTCATTGATAAACCTTTTCAAGAAAAGCAAAGAATGAGGAACTGAGACATCTTCCATTTAAAAGCTGTACATCACTCAGATTTACACTGAGTACTTGATATTGTTTCTTCTGACTCCCCTTCCCCTAGTACAGAGCCCAAACTCAAACCCATTTATTTGCATTATTTAAGCCTCTTCTGAGATTATTTATTAGAGAAAATAACTCCTGACAAACAGAGCAAGGTTATAACATAAAAACAAAGGTCAAAATACAAGGCAGCACTCAGCATTGCAAAATATCCATGATTTCCAGTAAAAATTCTTCTAATTTCCCTAGGTGTTCTATAAATATTGCCAATATTGCCTTTTATTGTTTCCTCAACTCCATTCTAACACACATCAATCAGCAAGAAAAAATTTTTGCTTCAGATACCCATTGCACAACAATCTGCAACTTCAATTTAAACAAAAAAAAAAACATGCAACAAAACACCCAAGGAATAAAATTCCAAGCAGAACCCATTCCCATCACTTAGGCAGCGCAGAAAAGGTTCAGAAAGCCTTTCTAAAACCCAGCTTTAGTCCACCTCAACAATAGCAGAACCCAGACACAACTTTCAATTTCTTCCATCTGTGGTGGGTTGACCTTGGCTGAGCACCAGGTGCCCACCAAGCCACCGTATCACACACCCTGCAGCGGTACAAGGGGAAGACAGTAAGATTGGGAAAAAACCCCAAACACACATGGGTCAAGATAAAGGCAGTTTAATGAAAAGCAAAATAAATGCCACGTGCAAAAACAACGGAAAACAAGTTTTATTCTCTACTTCCCATCAGCAGGCAATGTCTGGCCCCTTTCCTGGGAAGCAGGGCTCCAGGACTCATAGCAGTTGCTCCAGAGGACAAATGGATGCCCCCCTTCCTCTTCCTTTTTCCCTAGCTTTTATTATTGAGCTCACGTAATATGGTACGGAGTGTCCCTTTGGTCAGTTTGGACTAGCTGTCCCAGTCACGTCCCTTCCCAAGATCTTGTCCACCTCATCCTACAGGGGAAAGGAATGCTGGGGGAAAAAAAGCCCAGCCTTGGTGCTATGTGAGCCCTGCTCAGCAGTAGTCACAACACAGGTGTGTTGTCAACACGTTTCTAGGTCCCAGTACAAAGCACAGCACTACGAGGGCTATTAAAGGGAAAATTAACTGCATCTCAGTCTGACTCAATACACCATCTGAGTTTACTATGGGAAAAACCCAGACCTTTGCAAAGATACCATAATTCAGTGTTGACACCTCTAGCTTTCATTTTCTCTTTAACTTTTATGCACTCTTCCTGACTTCTGAGTCACAGAGGAAGAAAGGAGCCAAGGGCAGGGTGAAAGTTTGCCTTACCAATTCCTGCCACTATATCAGACTGCTCTCCCCCAGGTCCTTCTGCAGACATTCACACAAACGTGAATGAAGCACCAGGAGTATCTGGGGAGGTCAGCACAAGAAGGACAAGACCACTCAGAGGGGAGGCACAACAACAGGTAATGGGACAGTCAGGCCACCCTCGTGGACACAGTTTGTGGTCTGCCTGCAGACAACCTGTGCCTAGATAGAAGTAGGAGAAAAGTGACCACAACTCTTCATTCTTATTTCCTACTTCTTACTCTGAAGTTTCGACTTCCTGTAGTAACCTTATAAATGTTCTTTATGTGGCTCTTTCTGCTCATTTCTTACTCCTTTCCCACTCAGTTTCTTTTCCTACCTAGCTCTTTATTGCCTGCATATTTTCCCCTCTGTTACCTTCTCGGTTTTCTCCAAATTTTTTCCCATTCGAAAGGACCAATTGGTTTTCACTGATTAAATCAAATGCCTTTGGAGGACTGTAGTTTTAATTTCGCTTTTGTTTCTTAAAAGGACATGAACATACACATTTATCACCACTGAATAATAAACATCAGAAGATTTTCATTGAGGCAATGTATTTTTAATTATGCATTCATGACTGGCAGATATACTTGACACATTTTTATATACTTTACTGCAGAAAGTCTAAGAAAATACAAGATAGAAGAATTCACAATGTGTTACTCACCATATTCATTTATCTTGCTAAGCAGATGTGAGTTTTAGGTCACTCAGAGGCACATTTCATTTTCCTTCTTCATGACTCTCTCTACCGGGTATTAAAAAAAAAACATTAAATATTCAAACTAACAGCAGCATTCAATAACAGAGAATAAAAAAGACACACGGGCCTTTCACTTTCTGTGAAGAACTATATTCTTTAAAATAAGGAACAAGACTTAGACCTCATCTACTCCGAGAATTCTCTCCATTGTAACAGCTGGCAGCTAGTTACTGATGTAGGTAATGCAGAGTAAACTTGAAGCAAAGACAAAAGAAACACCAATGGTCACTAACAGACCTTACCTTCTGCTTAAAATGACATTGAGCTTCATCAACACAAACTGCAGCTTCTCTTGTCATAATTGTATCAGTACACAGACATAATTCAACACAGACATAACTACAAAGAGAGAGTTTCAGTCCTAATTAAATTAGAATTGGACCTAGAGAAGTTAGTAAACTTAAGTTGCCAAGAAAACAGTCAGAACTTCTTTTATAATGACTTTCATTCAGAGCAGTTGTGTTTGATTCCTCAGAGATAGCCTTAGTTCACAGCTGCACTGAGATTTTTTTGAGCTTTATCGGAGAAAGCTTACCCCAATTTCTTTGGCATATAAGCAGTGCTTTCAGAGCTGGTCTCATCTCTATATTGAAAGTAACGAGTCATGATAGGGTTACACAGAGCAAAACAGAAATACAGGTTTGATTCTGAGTTCTTCACTCTCTAGGCAGAGGGTATCTGGATTATGCTAATCCCCCAGCCGTGCTGCACTTGGTACCTACTCAACAGCACCCAATCAACATTAAAAACCACACTACAAAACAATGACTACAAGGTGCTCAAGTCAGAAAACAAATCAAGACATCTCCTGAGAGAAGAAGTACAAATTGCTACTCTTCTTCCAGCAGCTCCAGAAGTGACACAGCCTCTCCAGTCCTACAGGGACTAAAGCATAGCCTCCATACTAAAACAAAATAAAAGTATTTAGCTGAGCACCCCTCATGATCACCACCACAGCAAACTCATTAACAAAGAATCAAACTTGAAGACTTAAACAATTACCTGGAAACCAGCACAGAGTCACAGCTCCATTACACCTAGAGCAATGCTAAACCAAGCCTGAACAAACCAACCTCTCTACCCCCTCCCCAGCCGTTATATGGCTCCTGAGAAGAGTAACTCAATACACCTGCTCCAACAGCCACGTTACAAGCTCAGCTGCTCTCCTGCCTCTCCTTATTGCTCCTGGGCCTCCTTGCCTGCAGCTGGGGCCAGTATAGCCTCTTCTTGAGTTGCTGAGGACTTTGGTTAGCATCAAGCATGTTAGGAGCTCTACCAGCCTCCTAGTGTGCTACTCTTTGGGGAAGATGAACAACTCATGCAGTATGACAAAACTTGCATAAAGGCACACAGGTGTATGTTTGCTCATAAAGTAAAAGGGATCTAACTGGCTGATTTAACCTTGTTATACTATAGCATACCCATAATAGTATGAGAGCATTGTTTGCCTAAAGCTTAAAGCAGCATTTCTGTGAGAAAGAATAGCCTTAAAATATACTTCAGACTGTGTCGCATCCTTTTTGAGTAAGTCTTTGTCTTTTTACTTATGTGTTATTCCTTCAGAAATGCAATTATTGCTGATAATCATCTAAATCAGGGACAAAAACTGTTCACTGCAGACTCTGTGAGACTACCGAATACAATGAAAAATATCCCTGAATTCTAATAGGAATAGAAATGCTGTAATAAATGCAAGTCTCACTTGCCTGTGGATATCTGAAATGTCTTCTTACACATTCATCTGAAAATTTATCTCAATACACAAATATTAGACACCTTTGTGATAAAATGGCAGATAGACTGGGTGATACATATTGTAAAGTCAGTGACAAAGTAGAACAGACTATTTGGTTACGCTTCTTGGTACTCACTGAAATAAATCTGGACCTTTTTATTTACCTATTGTTAATGGTAAGAAGACTTCTCTGTGCTCAACTGATTCTGCAAGACATTGAAAGACCTTGAACTGCAGAAATATGTCTGCCAGTTCCCAGCCATTATTGGCTTTGGCTACACTGCAGCCGTGTACTATAATAGCATGGAGCTTTTGATGAAAGGAAATAGTTTTCTTATTAGAAAACTATACTTTAGTACATCTGTGAGAAATAAAGAAATGAAATGGATAAATAAACACCCAAAGAAACAAAAATTAAAACCCTTTAAGAGCTTAAAGTACTTTTCGTAAATACGTCAACTGCCTCATCTTCCAGTATCAATTGCATAAAATCAAGGAAATGGATATAAATACACAATAAATTGTGTGCTGCTTCAGCACACGTTTAATTTATAAAGATTGTACTGCATCTCAGCATAATCTCATAACCTTAATTCTGACCTTAAATAAATGCTATTACAAGACAACTATTACAAGAGAACTCTCATTTGAGTTGAAGCAACTACTTCTGGAAAAGACAGCCGTTAAAAAGTTGTTTTTATGCACATTAATGATATCTACTGACAAGCTTCAAATGCAGGCCTGTGCATATATGTTTTGTTAGAATAAGTGGGAAAATACTTCTACAGACTATCTACTAGAACTAACGGAAGTCACGGCAACTGAAAATACTTTTAAATTCTACAGCATGTTAATATATTAGACTACTAAAAATGTGCATAAGTATATCCATTAACATGTTGATTTAAAGGATCCCCAGCATACTGTCCAGGGTCAAGATTGCAGCACTGTCACAAAGTGTGTATTTCTTTGTAGTTGGATGAAAGAGTGTTTTTTAGAGAGCCGGCAGCCCAGCTGCTATGCCCAGAATTATTTACTTCTTTTGTTTTAAAAAACTTGTTTTCTGATCATTAGTTATTATTATTTGCCCAAAGAATTAGATATTTAGGCTTGGGTTTGTTTGGGTTTTTGTCTTAGGATCTTCTACATAGTAAAGCTAAGTATTATAAATCACAGAGGGAAATGTGCATGTGGATTAGCTCAGCTGGGCTCTCTACAGCCAGAGCTACCACGCGATTTGACAGCACTGCAGCATATCGGCCCTTCGCAATCTCCTTTCAGCAGCACTTATAGACATGCTACGGGCGTTGTTACAGATGGCAGCACCCAAAGAAGAGTTTACATATATTTACCTCTATTTGGCACCCTTTTGCCCTGCCCTTGCTACAATTCTCCATACAGCTCACAAAGAAATTCAGAAAATTGAACCCAAATGAAATTACCTTGATAATACAGCGCTCCTTTGGAGGCCACCTTTGAGAACAAGGTACGATACTGCAAATCTCCAAGCTGAGCAGGTGTGATAATGAATTCAAGAGCTGAGAATGTGTCACTGTGAATTCAGTTGTTCTCAAAGCTTAATACGTGCATGTTGCAATTTGATGATGCTTTATGCAATCGCAGGGTTGTTACTGTCAGAAACAATCTGTTTACTTTGCATATTTTCACATTTTTGTGAGCTGCCTAGATTCTATCTTCTGCAATTGGAATGGAGATTTACCAATTTATTTTATTTTTCAAGATGAGTAGCCTTGCAGAGGATCTGAAAAGGTCCCAGCATGCAGAATTTGGGAAAATTCTGGGGCATAATGATATTCATGAGGATTCAGACTCCACATTCATCTGACCTTGATAGCTGAAACGAGGCCAGAGGATCTCAAAGACAAAGCACCGTGGGTCAGAAAACCCCAAGAACAGAGCAGGGCGAGACTGCATACTCTTGATTTTCCAGTCCGACACTCTGACATCAGATGGAGAGGCTCTTGGTGATGAAAAAACAATATAAACAGCCTGGCAGAAGCAATGAAAGCTTTAATGGGTCTAGAATAAAAGGAAGAGTAAAACATTTCTGCTGGTCCTCTGTCCATGCAGCCTGTGGAAAGGGCAGGTGTTAACCCTGCAATCAGCCACCGGACAATGGAGCCCAAGCTCCATTGGTGGGAAAAAAACCACCCACCAATGTGTTAGTGGACTCACAGTAGGAGGGGTGCAAGCAAGGAGTAGAGGGCTTTCACCTCTCTTCATAGGTTGAATGAGCTATGACAAGCTCCTCTGTCCAGTAGAGGACAATTTGGGTCTTTACCTGTGAGACCTGCTCTCACCTACACTTGGCTGCTGAGCTAGAGCATGCTCATAGCTGGGATGCTAATGGCTGTGTCTCATCATTTCTGCATCTTCTCCTGCATGGCTGCTGTTAGCCTGGCTTGACTCCTCCCCTGCTGGCAGCACTGCTCCACTGACCTGAGGGAATGGGACACACCTGTCTTTAAAGCAGTTGAAAATCCCAGCTGAGCAGCAAGGCTACTAACAAAGCCTATCTCCACTTCTAAATTGCTTGCACCTAAGCACCTCTTAAGTGACCTTTTCCATTGCTAATTGAACCTTGATATTGTATGTCACATGCATTATATATCTAACATATGTATATCTCTAGACCATTCGTTTGCAAATTTTCGAGTCCTATTCATGGGAATGACACAAGCACACCCTCTGGAAGGTGGCCAATGCATAGAGTCTGAGTTGTTTCAATTAAAAGTAATTTTCTTGAAGTAGTTAAAATTTTAATAGGGAGCTCTGTGAAGTAGAATCCTCCCATGAGGTATCTGTGTTATCGAGCTCCTGATAGAACATGTAATAGCTGCAGAAAATGCAGGACCTAATTACTTGCATCTCAACTCTGAGTAGGATAGAAGTCAGGGTACTGCCGTCTTACTTATGGGGTGCTATCCACCAGCTGGCATTCAAAAAAACCACATTCGTTCTTCAGTTTACAGGCCAGATTTAACTGTGCTAAGAGATTCCAACAAAAACATTACACTCTGAATTTGAATCTGAAAAAAAAGCGAGTTGCAGAAAACGAGTAAAGATAGTGGTTTGTAATACAGATTTAAAGTCTTAACTCCAACTATTGCTACTAACGCGACGGCAATTGCAGTTCTTAACAATTTCCAGACACTTCCTATAATCCTTCAGTGATGTTTAAATGTGTCACATCTCTGAATTTAAGTGATGACATCTAATACAACACAGGTTTGTATTGCCTGAGTATCTCATCTGTCATATGCACACTTTGCACAGTATATGCTGAAAATGAAAACATCTAAACATCATCTTATGTATTTTGCCCTACACAGCCTTGATAGTAAAGCACCAATACAGCTGGAAACATCCCCTTCTGCAGTCGCTGAGTCTCAGAGCCTTTCTGAAACAACATGTTTTGTTTGCTTTTGGTCATATGCTCATTTGATAAATACCCTCTTTGTATTATAAAATCATAATGATTTTAGGAACTTCAATATAAATTCAGTTAAACTTTGCAAGAAGCCAAGATTCTAGGAATTCAGGGCGTGCTACAGTTCCAAAGCAGACGGATTCATGGACTAACCATTTAAAGGAGTGAAGGACAGATAGGTTTAAAAGTGAAACAAAATTCTGTATTTAAAAGTGATTTTGCAAACTGGAGCTTAAAATCAAATTACTTTTCAAAATCTTCAGATCCACGGTTTTCAAAAGTCTGTTTTACTTTTGAAAAGCACCTAGAAAAATAAGCAAAAAATTAAGTATACATTTAAAATTTGTCTACAGATTTTGTGATAACAGAATTAACATTTTCCAGGCTTTTCCAGTGACATTAATTAGGAAAGATCAACAGTTAGCATTACAGAAAAGAATTTCTGAACTAAAATGTTTGTGTTTAATCTACTTTTAACAATGCTTGATCTGTGTTCTTTTCTGGAGGGAAAAAAAAAAAAGAAAAATCCAAATATTTATAGCAGCATGGTTAAAATCACATTTTATTTTAAATTCATGAACTGAGTACTCCTGAAAGCGAAGTTACAGAAACATCAAAAAAATCCCTGCTTTTAATAGTAGTTGAGACAAGTCACCACTTTTCAGGAGGCATCCAGCAACATGCAGGATTGGGCCCATAGGTCTTGGATCAGTGAAAAAAATTATGAAAGCAACGCATTCCTGAAATGCTAGGTTCTGATTACTTTCTCGCTTGCTTGCTTTCCCTTAAGTCTGTCCGGGTTTTTAATCCAAATTTCTGAAGTTTATATGATTTCTCTTGTGTTGTTTCTTTCCAAGTTGCTTTTTAGATATTGGGGAGAAGTATAACAGGATTGAGAAATTTCATAAAATCTAAGTTAGTAGTTTCTATTTTAAGATGTTAAGCTAAGCGCAGTTTTCTTTTCAAGATAGTCTAATGAAAGTAAAATTACTTCAGAAAGTCTATTTGGGACTTACTTTCCTATCTTTTTCACTCAAAATACATTTAAGTTTAAGCTACCGAAAAAATAAAAACAGGCTTGGTCCCTAGAAAGCTTAGGAATTCTTCACCTCTGTTTGCTTAATTTAATTTTTTTTTAATGTGGTTAGCATCTAAATAAACCTTATCAAACATTTCTTGCTCCACTGACAATTTTCTAACCTCCTAGTTGAAGATCTCAGCCCTAACTTGGTTCATGGATGAGTAATCACAGCAGGTCCACAGCAGAACCTATCCTAGAACTACAAATACATCATCTGCAGCATTGTAAATCAAAGCCTCAAAGAGCATCATTTAGCCTGAAGCTAAAATTGCTTGTTTATCAGATGGTGCCTAGCTTAGCATGGAGCAGTTCCTTGTAAATCTCAGGGACCTTTTACAGCGTATACTTAAGCAAGCATATTGGCTCCTGGGAGACTTTCCGAGAGCTTTAATGACTGCAGACTGCTAAAAGATCCAGGCCCTGGTTTAGTTAAGTGGTTACTTGTACAGCTTGGCTCCATTTTGTAAACTCCCAAAGATAAGGTGTCTGCTTTATCCAGGGAAAGAGCAAGCATTAGTTTCTTAGGAAATCTTTATATCCTAAGTGTTAATGTTCTTGTGGCTTTCGGTATTTTGACCTTTGTCTGCTCACTTTTGATTTATGGTGGGAGCAGAATCTTTTCCCCCTAAGCCCTTCCTATGTTTTATAGCTACTTAGAAAAGCACAGTGAAATACTTGCTGCACAGCTTTTAAAAGTAGGTGTGAGGCTGCACTATTCATAAATACATTGTACAGCTCAGGACACTCTAATAACAAGGAGGTAAGAAGACCACCCATTTTATTTCTTATTTTTATTCTTTATTTTATTTTCTAATAAAATGGGTAGTTACAACACCACCATAGATCACCGCCTGGTGCAAACCGGGTCAAAGCCCAGACTTTTCAACCTAGTTGGTACCTAGACCCTCTGTGACAGAAAGGATCACGAAGTCTGTCCTGGCAGTGGTGGAAGCAATGAGAAATCACCCAGACATCTCCCATTGGTTTTCTGCTTGGAGAAGTGCTTGCTATGATCATGAACTGGCTGGGTTTACCACTAGGACACCGGTGGACAGGCAGCTACTTGCTGATAGATACTTGCATACACTTGATGTAATCTGCTAATTGTAGAGCTTGTTATCTGGGTCTCTCACTTTTTTATTTGAATTAATTAGAGTTCACCTCGATACAGCCACCTGCTGTGCTGTCACATGCAGCATATATTGGTACAACAAAAACAAGGAATTTTTTTAATAGGCTTATTCAAGCAAAATGTGTTCCCACTTAGATGTATGAAATGGCATCACTACAATGTCATAGACTAAAAAGGGGAACATCATTTATGCCTGTTGGCATGGTAATGATGCAAATGAGAGGAAAAACTGCTCCATTGTGTTTATAGGCAGCAGACCAAATACATTTAATTTGACTTTAACAATTATTCAATATCTTCAAGTCTTTCTGTACATTTTTCCTTGCTTCAAGTTAAGAACAAGAAGATCTGATTTTTGTTGCTGCTAGTAGCAGTGTTAACATTTTTTAAATAAAGAATTTTTGCTGGTCTTTTGAGTGCAAACCTCCTCAAGTTCCAATGCAAGGATTTGCCCATATTCCTGTGGGTAAGCACACGCTGCTTATCATAGAACTGAAAATATATTCCCTTGTTGCATGTTTTTCAAACAGAACAAATCATTATAACACACAGCTAAGGAAAAGCTAAATAACTTTAAAGGTGCACAGAAGCAGCTGTCTGTTCAAACTGCACCGAAAAATATGAGTTTCTTTTTCTTTTAATTTTGGCAATTGTAGACTTATTTGGATACACAGGTACTTTTTTTTTATTTCTTACGTTTTAAGTATAGTACTGAAATCCAAATCCTATTTTCTTATACATCGCCCAAGTAAGTAGGGTTTTGTACGAAAGATGTCAGGACATCTGAAGTATGTCTAGAGTTATTTTTTCAGAACAAGATCAGTAATGTATGATCTGTTTACTCCATTACTGTGTAAAGATAGTTGAGTTGCTTTTGAGCTGCCTGTTGCAGTCTAGATTGGTTGGCAGGGAGCTGTGGGCAAAGTAACTCACCCTGGCTGCTATGTCCTATGGGCACATCAGTCTTCCCCTAAAACTCAGCTTTTATTCCTTGTTTAGCACCATTTGCTGTTCTCCATGTGATCTGGATGTTCATTCAGGGACATCTTCACGTCTGGACACAGAGAAACTTCCTTAAATCTGTCATATACTCTATAGGAGACATAACATCTATATTGTTGATAAGAGAAATTGTGATAGCTTCTGATTTTTATTGGAAGGCAAAAGAAAAACAAAATTGGAATTATAGAACAAAAATTACATCCAGGTATCTGGCTATATAGAGATATCTTATGGCTCATATAAATTTCTCTTTTCTAAAATAATTCATACTGAACCAGTAGAGCAGTTTTAACATTATCCACATTTTCACAGGAGCCCTTCTGTGGCCTTATAAAAAATACATCATCTCCAGGAAATTGATTTAAATTTTGTAAGAATCAGGGTTGTTTTTTTACTTTTTTTTACAAATGAAGACTCCTGCTAGTAACAGTATTTGGCATGGTTTGGCACTTTATAAATTCAGAGCACTGTATCATTTGAATCTTTCACTCAACTCTACTTCATAGAATCATAGAATCGTTGAGGCTGGAATAGACCTCTGAGATCATCAAGTCCAGCCTATGAACCCAACACCACAACCCCGGTTGTGACTCTTTCTGGGATGAAAGAGTCAATATTCTCATTTGGCCAAAGGAGAAATTGAAATAGAGCAACAGATTTGGTTCTCGGTAATCACAAAGGCTATAACTATAATGTAGTTAAGTATACGGCCTTGCTTGCACCAGCAAAGGCTGCTCCCACATCTAGGGCACTGTGCCACAGAAGCTGCAAATTCCATTCAGGACCTTGGGTAAATATTGGTGCCTTAGCTAACTACTTTATGTATAGTTTCTTGAGTTGCAGTTATACCTTTGGATGCATATGGACACAGAGAATTAGTGGCAAAGTCAACGTTAAAAATTATTATTTCCTTCTTCCAAAAGCAGTGTCATTTCTCCGATTTTGCTGTACATATCCATTTCATTTTTCCCAGCAAAAACACACTCGAGAGATAACAACTGCCAGCACAGACACACACAAAAAAACCCCAGTGTGTGCATTCAAGAGCACACTACAGACTGGACTTAGCAGGGAGGCAAATAGAAATATTCTGTGGTAAACAGTGCATTGCACTTTAGCTTTGAAACCAAAGAACCATGAGAAGAGAAGGCTTCATTCAGTAAAAGTTCAGATGTTGATGCAGGTTGTTTCTGAGAGAGTTTAAGGAAAAAAGTCCATACATTTAGTGTTTGGTCACTGCTCTCTCATTTTTCCTTTGAATGTTGGTGGCTCCATGTCAGACTACCAGGTCTAGCACCGCCTGACTCTGTCACTTGGATTCTGTTTAGATTTCAGATCCAGAGTCTGGGTCTAAATTGTCATTCCATGCAATACAAGATAGAAAGTGTGCAAACCCATTAAAAGTGAGTTTTTCCAACTAATGTATTCATCAGAGAAAGAATCATAACTATCCGAGAAAGATTTAATCTCCTAATGCCTGTGTGCAGAAGAGGGTAATCCTGGGTCCATTGAAGTTGAGTGCAAAAACTCCAATGAGTCAATTTGCCTTGAGAGTCGTTCATTTCTGTGTGGCTGTGTTCTTAAGAGCATCCATTACTACAAAATACGTTGAAAATCAATATTTTTGTAACTATATAGAATTTACTGTGTTGATGTTATTAAGAACCAGACAAGAGCTGGAACTTAAAGGCAAACAATTTTAAAACAGACAAATGGTGCTAACTTTTAACAGTGAGGATAATGAATTAAACTCCCACATGGAGTAATGATTTCTCCAGCTTTGGAAACTTCCTAGATGAAGTCTGAAAGCAGATCTGAAAGGGCCTCAGATCAAACAAATATTCAGCTCAGTGTTACAACAGTAGGCTAAATTTATCAATACATTGATACTAAAATACAGATGCTAAAGTCAAGTATTCCAGTAACCTCTTCCTGCACTGGCACTGAGGAATCACAGGAGCAGTTTCAAATTCAGAGAAATTGGGTAAGTTACGACGTTCCAGTTTTACCTTACTACAGAAATATTTCTAATGGAAAAAAATGGCTGAATTCCTTAATGCTTATTGATGTTAACTAGTTTTAAAATGCTCGTTGTGGTTAGCTAGCAGCTGTGGGTCTTCAAATCATTCCAACATCTAGACATACTATTTTTGTCATTGACTTCACTAGGCAAAAATTTTAACCCAAATTTTCCAGAGAATAACGTATCTAACAGCCTTTACTGAAGTGTTCCACAGATATGAACCATCTCACAAGCAATAGGTTTATTACTCACAAGTACAAGTTTGTGTATGATTGTTTTTGGAGACGTGAGTAACTTCAGCACCAAAACCCAAGCAGGGAATGGAGACACAAGCCAGTGAGACTGCTTTACTTTTGAGGTAAGCTGGGGAATAGCAGGGTTATTTCTGCCCTCCTAGAAGCTTCAAGGAATATACTTTTATTTAGACTATGAGGTCTTCAAGTAGCAGATGTGCAGTGCCCACATTTGTTTACAGAGAATGTCATAATTATGGCTGTTAAAGTAATACCACCGGAAAATGTTTTACTGATCCTTTTTCTTTTCCTGTTTGATTAGCCTTAGGGGATAACAAACCTTCTCTAAGCCATGAAACTTGTAAAACTCTGCTTTGATAAATCAGCCTTTCTTCGTTATTTTAGCAAAGCCCCGCTGCCCACTGCAGAGCCTAGTGAACTGTGCTGCATCACTTACCCAGGCGGTCAGGCTTCCACAGTATTCCCGCCACCCTTCAGTGAAACTACTGCTGATGTTATATGGGGATATAAAAGAGCCAAACATACCTTTCCCCTTTTCTTCCGTGTTTGGAAAGGTGAAAACTCGCTGCAGGGAAAACAGTGATTTACATGAGTCAGCCCCACAGAGTCTGGTAAGACTGCACATTGCTCAACATTTCTATACATATGGAGGGTGGAAAAAGTCAGATGCTACCTTAGACTGAGGTAGGATCACTGCACCTAGAGAGAAGGAGGTGGCAATGATACTACCAATGCACTTAACTGTCTCTGAATTTCGCCTTAGGAATAAAAGGATCTTGAGCTTGTAAGACAAGAGAAGCATAACACAGAATCTGCCATTTCTCTACCATGCATTAGCACAGGTAACTTCAAGCAAATTTTTCCTTCCTCCATGTTTCCAGTCAGGCCAGTCTCATTATTTCCACCAAGGCACCAGCAGTAAGGTGGGTGGCTTACATTTGCTGCTGGTTATTTATTTATGTACTTTTACATTGATCTGTAAACACATCCGGGAGCACTTGAACCATCTGGTGTGCATTTGTCAGTCACTGAATGGAGGGGGAACATCTGGGGATGTCACTGGGTTTTGTTGATCTTCCCCCATTAGAGATACTGTTTCCTTTTTTAAGTGTGATGTGAGCAAAGAGCCTGGCTGACTGTAGTGAAAAGGCGGATGGCTGTATGTGACACTATCTTCAAACCCTCCACATCTGAGTTTTCTTCCAAGCTTCCTTCCACTTTGTAAATCTCAGAGGATGAAAACAGCATGAAACAGAAAAAGATCAACCATAGCACTCCTTTTCAGTATGTATGGCAATACCAAATAGTAATATGACAAATTAAAGTACCTCCCGTGTGTCTATGGCATCACAAAAGCCCAGATCTGGAAGAAAAAAATCACACAATTCAACGTGTTCCCTAAATTTTGTACTGGCAGCTATTGCACTCCCAGGGATGCAGATGGGGAATGTCACGGCTGCCTGCCTGGGCTCCAGCACCAGAGCCAAAATATTGATTAACACTCTTCAGAAAGCCCCTTATTTGTCACAAGTGGTTCAGCCTTACCTCCCCTTTTCCTGTGTATCTACTATCTGCATACTCACCAATACACAGCTTCTCACTTGTATGGTGTCCAGAATCACCAACACAGTATTATCAAATATTAACTTTTAGGACAGTTAAAACTAATAATAGATTGATTTTAACATGAAAACTTTAGCTTATTTGGAGCATATTGGTGTATGTTTCTAAGACAAGCCTCTTAGTCCGAGAGCTAAAATTCAGAAATAGATCTCTGATTCCAGCTACTGCTGTGCAAGAAAAAATGCACTGATATTGTGAGAAGTAAAACACTCACTGCCAACTCCCAGCATTTTCTTCTTTGAAGCAGCTTTACGCATGCTGCTCAACAGAAATGGCAGGTGCTGCCACAAGGAATTCCCAGTGCTGGAAGAGGTAAGTGCAGGCACGGAGTGAAGCTGCTCAGGGTGTCTTCTGATGCCAAGGGGACTCTGGCTGAAGAGGCACCACTCTGTGTTGCTCAGCCCCTCTGGTTCTGAAAGCACATGGCCTTCACCCACCAAAACTATTATTTGTCGGAGCTAGACTAGGCTGTGCCTGATCATAAAAATTTGAGTCTGTGGGAGTTGAAAAGTTACTTGACTGTAAGATTATATAGCACACACATGTACAAAATTTTGTATTTTCCAAGCAGTTTGCCAGACAGCACCCTGCTTAGAGATTCTACCATTAATTTTTCTAAAATCTTTAATTTCCTATGATTCATAATTCACAAGATACATAACAAAAAGGCATGCCTCTTTACCATGATGCTTGTCAAGCATTTTTCTGCAGAGTAACTAAACCATGGCATAACATTGGTAACACTGCATTTCAGTGCCTATTGTAGTAGACATTGCTCAAGGTCACACCCAGCAGACAGCGGAACCGTTTGCCAAGCATGCACTGTACCAAAACACACTACCCAGGAGGGTTTGTTTGCTTTGCTTTTAGCCCTGCAATTGTACACCAAAAGAATTTCAGAATTAGCTTGCGGCTTATGAGCTATGCTAGCCATAATAAACTCATAGATTACTGTAGTCATTGTTCTTGAGCCAACTGTTATCACTATGCTCTATAAATAGGTTAGAATAACTGAGAAGGTTTCAGGGAGTCACTGTGAACATCATCAGGATCCTCCTCAGGGAGGGAGCGAAGAAGACCTGTTTGCCCACCTTCAATGGGCTGCTGCTACAGCCCCTGCTGCTGCCAGGAAAACAGACTAGGTGCTGAGTGATTGTGCATTAATTCAACGCTGTAAATGCTATCGCACTCAGTTTTCTTCCAGAATTGTCTCATGCATTTCACCTAGGGTAAATTATCAGTATTAGGATACAATTTACGTTTTTGTAACAGGATCACAGATATTCCCTTACCTTTAAATTTTAGTTTTCTATTTTCTTCATGGAATTTTTCTCATCATTTCTCTGCTCTCAGCCTTGCTGCCTGCTGTACACTTGTAGAGATGAGATATACATCTCATCTTTATGTCATAAATGAAATGAAAATAAATACTGCTTATCACTTGCTCTCAGACTATTTTCTTTCTCATTTTGTTGCTCCGCAGTATAATAAAGCATTACAGCCATTTCTGCCTGTACAGGAGTCATGGACCAAATTTCCATTCAAAATGGCTGTGAATTTCAAATTCATCCTATACGTGCACAACAGCTGGGAGAAGGACATTTGTACAATCATCCACAAGTGTCTGTAATGAATAAGTACCAAAATAAATCAATCAGTATCACTCCTCTGTCTGGATTATATTTGGTAGGACACAGAGTGAGGAAACCACATGATAACTAACTTAATGTTTTCATAGGGGTCAGGGTTAGAGAGAGTGGTCATAATACAAAACTCACTCGCTTAATACTACAGATAGATTAAAAACTATGCTTCATGCGATGTACCGATATTGTAATTCAGTTCTTAGAGTTTCTAATTTTCTAATTAAATTGTACAATAAGGGTATAAACATGAGGTTTTGTTGATAACAGTTTCACAAATGACAGAGAACGGAATTTTTTTTTTGTTTGCTCGAGGCAGAATGAGCAGTCCATTCTTTTACTTGACCTCTGTATATCTGGAGAATATGTAAACATATTGAAACTTCGTTGTATTCTACAGTGGGGGAATGAAGTGCATCGATTGCTTGCAATTATTAGCTAGAGTGGGATAAGCCTTCTCCTTATTATGCAGATTAGTGAAGCTCTCAGTTCCAACATATTGTACAGATGCAGGAGAGCAGCTGCTCTTGCAGATGGCAAGTATACAGCTCCATTAGTATGTATCTATTGTCTGCTCTTGGCTTGCTCAGAGGATGGGCAAAGAGGAATTGTTACACAGTGAAATGTAAAAGAGAGCACACACTCTTAAAAATCCATACCCAAGAGACTACACAGCAGGGCAGGCAGCAATCAAATTAAAAATCTACCCTAAATAAGGACTTTCATATGTCACAATTAAGCTTCTATTGTTTTAAAATTTACTAACCAAGGAATAGAATTCAAATTTCACAACAAAGTGATATTAATTAAAAAGAAATCCTGGGAGGCTCGCTGAAAATTTGATCAGATATTTGGGGCATCCACAGCTTTCTTTAATAGAACCTCCTCCATCAAAAAACACCTCACTACCTCAAAGAACAAATCCTCACTTATTTTGCATAACATAAAAGACAGAAAAGCAGAACCGTGCTTCATTTATTAAACTTTTCACCGCCAGAATACAGCATTTCATGCAATTTTTTTGCATTAATGAGAGCTGAAGCAGCTAAATTTAAGTTAATATAGACAGCATTGATTGTGCATCTATGTCAATTATTCTTTGCAAAAATGCTAAACAGAACATTAGTTACCCATGTGGTAATTTTTAATGTGGTGAACAATTCCTGAGGAAAGATACAGCTACAGGCTGACTTCTGAAAATAGAGTCTAGCAAAGAACAGTTATTTATAACACAGTCTGTGACTGGATGCAGAAATTATGGTTGTACTAGCAGGTTTTACGGTGTACTTAACATACAGTTTATCCTTTTTTTGTATTTAGTACAGAGATGACTTATAGTGGAAAAGGGCAGGAAGTTTGCCACCTTCTTCGTACAAACGAAGAAGGTGGCAAACCCTAAGTTACGGTCTCATTCCAATCCAAAAGCCTGAGAAGCCACAGATGCCTAACCAAGTGGAAGGGAAAGAATATATATGTGTATATATATATAAATATACAAACAGACCATCAAGTCCCTATAACATTTGGGAGGTGCTTGTCGTTCGTGACAAGTCTTTCACTCAGGGCAATCAAAAAAGATGACTTGGCTATGAGCAAAGTCAGTTATATCTGTTCTCAGAATATGCAGGGCCTGGAGATCAGCTGCAGAGTGTCTGGGTTACAAGGTGCCCTTGCTGCCCTGTGACAGTAAGTCTGGGGTCCTGTGTGTTCAGGGAGAAATTCCTTGGTTTATTTTGAGCATAGATTTTATAAGTAAAATCCTAAAGGGTAAGACCAAAGCAAAGTGCAATTGGCTTTTTTTTTTTAATCAGGAATTGTGGTTAGTCATTTTATTTCATTTCAGCTTGGAGACCTGCAGTTTTCACCTAGCTGCTAGGTGAAGCTGCTGTATTTGCTTGCATCTTTTATCTGAACGTCATCCAGAAAAAAAACTTTGATAGAACATTGAGCAAGTACTCTTATTTCAAAAATGAAGTTGAATTTTTCCGAGAATGCAAAAACACAAACTTAAGGTATAAAAATGATTGGGGAAGTAGACTGCTTCGGCTGACCAAGAGCAGAATATTTTTGTCCTAGAAAAACAGAAAGTAATATAGCTTAATTCTTAATGGTTTGGGGTTTTTATGTGAATATAATGGGGTCAGGCTACCCAAATATGCATCCACTCTGCTAAGCTTGTACCCATCTAACTGCATATTGAGGTAGAGGTTGTTCTGCTTCCCTTGAAGCCTTACTTCCCAACTAGCTTTTTACTGAAGGAAGTTATAGGGTTTGGTTGACAAGATAAAAATTTTCAGTAAGTTGAATAACAGATCTTTCCTTCTGACAGCAATGATTTTGATTTTGAGAGTAGCTACGACAGGGCACCAGAGTGGCTCTTCTACTCTGTCTGCTCACAGGCAGTCCAAATATAGAAGTTGAAACTATGTCCAGGTGCTCATGCTGTGCGCTGTGAGTCTAAAACAAATTTAAAGCAGTTTTGAGCCTCTGGGCAAGGCAGATCTGCAGAGTGTGGATGCTCAAGTCCCTTCACACAACGAGCTGTGTGAGCATCACCATGTCAGGCAGCATCTCAGACTGCCCCTATGGGAAACTCCAGTGTCTGGAGAGATAGAGATTAGCAGTACATTCAAATTAATCTTGTATCTGGTCTCACAGATTAAATGGATACACTTGAAAGATTTTGTTTTGAATAAGTCTTACAGGATTTGGGCTTAGATGAGAGCAGAATTTTTACTTTCCTCCCAAACGCACCCTCTGCATCTGAGTCCAGAGCACGTGGCTCGATCTGAGGGCGACCGTGCAATCCCATCAGTCCCCCTCTTCCTAGAAGCTATTATGTCTTTGATAAACCAGTCAAAAATAAATACCCAAGTATCAGGAACACTAATTTTGTTCCTATAGTTTCATTTTGACTATAAATGATGAAGATACATAAAGACGATATAATCATCATACTAAGGTAACATGCTGTTTGGGGAGAAAAAACCTATTGTGGGCTGCTTGGCTCCAAATATTTCCTAAGTTATTCATTTTCTTCTTCCCACTTGGCTCTTCTTTTTTTTTAATCCTTGCTGGACTGTTTTTTCACAATAATAGCACCTAAAAATCTGTGCTTTCTTCACAGCATGCAACCATAAATCACAGTACAAAGTCCTGAGACCATTGCTTAATATAAAGAGAACATTCTCCTTCTGATGTTTTTCTATTTGCTAGCTTATCTGTAACAAAATGTACAGATTACTTAAAATACACTTCAAATTGTAAATCTGAGGGTTCTCCAACTGTTTGAGATAAAAATACTTTTGTTGAAACCCATTACGCCTTAAGAGATATTTGAATTGAAGACTAAGTCTTTAAATGCCTTCAGTACTGAAAAATTGAGAAAGGGAGAAATTAGTACCTTTGTTTGTTCTGTGTTTAGAGGACTTTAACACAACCCATCTTTAATACTAACAACCAGGACTATGCCCTAATTTTATATTGCGACAATGTATCTAGGCTCAGGTTTTAATTTCAATACTCTACTCCTAATATATCAGAGTCTATACCTACATAGCACCACTTTCATTAGCAAATTTCTACTACTTTTGGTCAGTACAGTAATACTGAAGAACCAGGCAAGCATAGAAGGAGAGATACATTTTCACAAGCACAGTGCAAAAAGAGTAGCAGAGCCTGTGCCCTGAAGAGTTTGCCTTACTAATCCTGCTAAACGCAAGGCAAAGTGCAAACAGAATTGGTTGCTATGGGTCTAAGGAATAAGAATTTTTTTCCTGGATTTTGCTGTTCTAAGAATCTAGAATCTCTTTTTTGAGACCGAAGATGATACTATACATCTCTGTAGGAGTCTTTTTCATTTGATTGTCTTGCCAAAAACAATTTGTGCAAAAAATAATCACCTAAACTCATACCATTATCATCTCAGGGAGGTGGGCTAACAGGCTGCCAATGAATAGGCTGTGCAAAACAGGGGAGATAGAGACATCTTTTGCCAAAATCTCAGCTCAGTGTCCTGAAACGACAGGTTATGATAAAGTATCCTCTATTGATTTAAAATAAAAGGCTAATAAAAAGGGAATCTTATAAAGTCATTTCCCTTAAAAAAGGGATCAATGAATAACTAATTTGTCATGTATTTTAATAATACTGTTAAATATACAGATGCATAAATACATTTTGCCACTTTATGTATGTAATAGTTAAGATACTGTTCAAGAGACCTTGAAAAATATATGGAATGCTATTTTTTAAAGAAAAGAGTTTTTCTGGTGTTGCTGAAACAAACAAAACCAGACAAACTCATTTTGCATGCGTATTTGTAAATCTGGCACACACATAGTCAACTTCTTGGGGCTTGCAGCTTTCCAAAAGAGACTTTCATGTTTGAAAGCCATGCATGAAGATAAATTTGATGACAAGGAGCTCAAGCTTTCTGAAGTAAACCTGTTGGATTTTAAGTGTTTGATATGTCCTACGCTGGGAGGGGAGGAGAGAAATAGTCCTGGATTTGATTATGAGATTATGTTTTTATAAAAATTAAAGCAAAGGACATTAAAGCTAAGTATTAATATGATGAATTCATGCAACAAACAATAATTATTTCCAATGTCACATGCAGCTTCTATGCTACTCTGAGTTTGGATGAGCTTTACAGGCACTTCTGCTCCACGATGCAAGAATATAAAAGTCTTAAAGGGAAAGACCATAGTGTACTGTATCTTTATCCTATTAACTACTTCACGTAGTAAAAACATACTTGATATGGAAAAAGTTGAGGGAGAAAATCATCCTCATCTCCCCACTGGTTACCTTCAGACAAGAGCTGTTCTTGCAGAGTTTATTCTAGCTTGTCTGTCTGTTATATTCAGCCAATTAGGGCAAAATTTCTAGTCTGGGCTTAAATAATTTCAAACAGTATCTATCTAGCATAGAAATTCACTGTCAAATGTATCATAATGGCCAATAATTTCGGGTTCATATGAAGATGGAAACCTGACCTACATAACATATTCATTTCTGGCACAATTAGTAGAGCTGACTGTTAAATACTTCTCTTACACTTCAAAGCTTTTCCAAATTTCAGAATTTTTCCTGTTTCACACTGAAGAAAACTTCTCAAATTCCTTTTTCAAAGGAGACAATAATTTTCTAGGCTTTTCAAAAACGTTGTTAGCAGAGGAGTCGCATTAAACAAATAAAAGACAACTTAAGATTTTGTAAAGAAAAAAATCTTCCAATACAACCCTGAATATGTATATATTCTAGACTATTTGTTACCTAAAAGCAACTTCTTGGGGCTGTATGGAATGAAAAGAACGTGTCCTTCCAGAGTATCTCAGAAGAAGTTTAGTCGGAATTGACCTGAAAGAATGACGAGACTTCAGAACTCAGGTATGATCTTCCAGCACAAGGCGCTGGTGCTTCAGCTTTTAGCACACTTGAAGACTGAAAGAGCCTTCTCTTTGCTAATGTAACACTTGTATTGATGGAAACAATTCACATAATTCAACAGAACTGGAAAACAAAAAAGTACACCTAACAGCTGGGCCAAATTCTTCTGCTGACATTAAAACCTCCCACAGCTTTTCAAACAATAGCCTACGTACCAAAACATGTTGTATCGTATGTGATTTTCACTGCAATTTTTCCATGCTGTATAAACCTTATATTTCCACAATTCTTTCCCTGATGAGGCTGGTAAAATAATTTATGCGAAATAAATGAGAAAACAGAAAGGTCAATCAGGGTACATAAACTACAGGAGGGGGTTGCTGATTTTGTTTTTTTCTCTTCCTCCAGACTACTGTTTAAATCTCTAGATATCAAGAATGCTTAAGAGAGAGAGATAACAGACAACAACTGAGCTGAAGTTGGATGCCCTTAAGATTTCAGAACTCCTGTATTTTAAGCAAATTATTTTCAAGACAAAACTTCTCTAAATAAATAGTAGTTTAGAGTTTAAAAAAAAAAGTTTACTGTGTATCGTCAAGTGTCTTCAAATATTCCAAGTAAAGAAAAAAAAGGATTTAAAATTCAGTTGAATTTTCCTTTTTACAATAACATCAAGAAATTATGACTAGAACAGAAGATCATAGCCCCAGACAGCCAAAACTTAGTAAATTCAGCTAATTTTTTGTTTAAACAGCAATACTTGTAATAATGTGACAGTCACAACTGTAAGGAATCACAAATTATAGGGAACATGCAAACACTCTGTAGTTACATCTTTGGTCATTTACCTTTTATTTATGGAAGTTAACAGAGAGACTTCTGCTTGGAAAACAGGCATTTCTAAAGCTCAAAAATAATAATTTCTCAGGGTACCTGCATGATGGTTCCATTTTGCATCAATCAGAATTTCAACATGCGAGTAGCAACATATATGACTCTAAGCTGATAAGCATCTTATTGCACATTTTGGCTACAAATGCTAGAAGTACGAAGTACATATCTCTTTGCACAAGTAAAACTTCCTTATGAGTTAAAAAGTGGGGCCATTACTGCCTGGAACATTTAGCTGATAAGTTTTTTTTAAGATTTCCACCATTTCCACTCCTCTATGTAAAAATAGAAATTTATGATTCTAAGTGATAATTCTTTAAAATCACAGCTTTTGTTCTCAATTTGCTGTCAATATACAAAAGTCTATACATGTTCGTTATAGTTAAAAAAAATATATATGATTACAAGTGTTATGTGTGTCCATTAATCATTGCTTAAGTATATTTTTTAAACACTAGTAGGAAGGTTTTTATGTATTTTGGAGGACAGTTCTATAGCTAGGACTTAGTGCTGGAGCTCAGGAGATGGGAAAGTGAACAAAGTCTGCCTCAATCACTGCCTCTCCTTGCTTCTGTTTCAGAGATGGAGTGAAAACTTCTCTTCCCGCCTTTTTTTGTTTAACTCAAACCCTTTGGGATCGGTATTTTCACCACCATCTCCTTTGAGGCCCCTATGTAGTGTTCTATTGCAAATAAACAATACAATATTGAAAATCAGTCATAACAAGTCAAGGTAGTTTGTGCTTGTACCTACTGTGCTATGATTCCCTTTTAGCTCAGGTGAGCTCTTGCAGACTTGTGGCTGCCAAACATCAGGCTACTGACCAGAAGTTAAGGCACCTCCACATGACACCACCTACTAAATTGCAAGATCAGAAAGGTCTGTGACACCCTAGAAACTACTGGTAAACAGAGAAACAATTGTAAGAGGAAAAAATGAGGTAAATAAATAAGTATTTCTACTCCTTGTCACCTGTATTTTTTGGAAGCCAAGAGTAGTTTCCACAAGGTACACTCAAGTTGGCTGGGGCGGGATGGACGAGCAGGTGAGGAGGGAGGAGGTAGCACCAGACATCATCCACTACCCAACTTTCCTGTCACTTCCAGACCTAGGATTCTGCTGTTCTTCCGTGTACCAGCTGCCCTCATCAAAGGCACATCCTCCACAGGGTAATGCATAGCTGTTGGTCCAGTGACTTGTTTTCTCCCAAATCCTCCAGGCTCCCTGAATTTTTCTCTTTCTGAATAGAAGGGTTCAGCTTCCAGCAAAATTTCTCTTGACAAGTAAAGCATTGCTAAGCACGAAACACTTCTTTCCCTCCTCTGTCAGTCAGCACTGTGGGTTCTCAGTAGTCAGACACTTGAATCCTACAAAGGAAGATGTGCCAGGAGCATGTTCTCTTTCCCAAATGTTCTTTTTAAGACATCTGAAACAGCATACCTCTCATCTTGTCACTAGAATTGAGCTCTCGGCTACTGAAAGCCTGCCTTTTCCCCTAACTTTGAAATATAGGTCATATAATAATTTTGAAATACTAAAAAAAGCTCTGCACAGACAACTCCTTCTCCAAACAATTGTAACATATATTGGATCATATCAGCAGAAATTCAGTGGCATGGATTCCAGGAGCCAAACCATGTCCAAATTAGACAGTCCATCAACCTGATCTTCGTGTTGCATATCCTACTGACTAGACAAATCAGGGATCAGTGGCACATGCTGATTTTACACCTGGGAAAGGAGATACAGATAGAAATAGGTATGGAATGATGAAGGAATGATATATAGATATATATAATGACATGGCCCTTAACAAGAGGTTGGTTTTCCACCCCTACCAGGATGGGCCTCCACAGAGACTTGTAGCATTTCCCTGAGCCAGCAGTCACAGAAGTTTCTTCTGGGCTTGATAATGAGGCCTCAATTCTGTTTGCATAAATGTGTCTTCTTCAGTCGTGATAGAATTCACCAGTATTAGTGGGGACTTCCTTAGAAATACCCAGAGTAAAGCTGTATCAGAGCTTGACTCTCACTAACTCCTGACCCTATCACACACATGGAAATGCTTGTGCATGAGGGAAGGAGAAGCGAAGGAAGAATAGTATCATATAGCATTTATTATCATCATCCATACCAAAAACAATTCCTTCCCATTTCAGTGAAAGAGGCAATCACTTCTACCAATAATGTGATAAAACTACTTACAAGATAATGCACTGTGAATAAGTCTGCTCTTACCTCTACCATCAGAAGAGTTGAGCTTGCTCAGTTTTCAGCCTGCAAGAATAAAATATCCTCTAAATTCTAAGGCCATTACTCTGCTATATAAAGTTTATCTAAGATACTTCTTGTAAGTGAAGTATTTTCACTTTGCTTGTGCATGCTTTGCCTGCTTTGTGTTTGCAATGAAGGTGACATTCCCTATATCTTAAAAACCACCACAGACAAGTAAACCCATTAGAGAGTCAGAGGAGCTACTTTACTTCTTTGTCTCACCCTCATATGCAATAATTTTGATTTTCATGTCATACTACATCACATTGCATCATGTATATTCAGCAGGTCAACAATAATAGACATGCAAATATTTCAGTGCCCATCGTTGTTTCCTTGTTTATTTTCCTAAGAGACGAAGCAGAGGAAAGAAAGTTATTCATAGTGGGAACAACACTTCAAGTAACACAATTGCTCAGCACATGTTCCTCTAAGTGCGATATTAGTGACCTTTATACGTGAGTCACTAATTTTAAAATCTTGAAAACCACACCCAAATCAACTTTTTACAATTTAGCTCTTGATATGAAGGACTGACACAAAGCCCAACTGTGAGATGAGTAACCACTAGGGCATCGTTAGTGTCTTAAAATTACTGAAAAGAATTGATGATTTTGTGAGTATCATGCAAAAAGGAAGAATCCTGTTTGAATTACTCACATAACAGATGTTTGCTAGGATCCACCATGTAGCCTGCATACATAGTTATGCTAATTTGGCACTGTTTCCCTTCAAGTTATCTCTGAGTCATTAGAGCACACAGCTAGTAGGTCCTCCTGTCTAACTAATAATTGCCTATTATTGATATTAATTAACATTTTTTGCACCTTCCCTCAGTTTTGACCTAGTATCTGTTGGTAGTCTAATCACAGTGGCCTATTAAAAGTCAAAATACAGAGGCCTATAGCAGTCACGAGCCATTTATCAAAAAGCAAACAAGGCCAATTAAACAGGCAGCCAGACAGTTGTCTTGATTTGCCACTGACTGTTTCTTGATCACCATTATAAATTGCTAATCGGGCAGAAAGTGCTAAGCAGTGCATCTGCAGGGGGTGGTTATTGCTCATTCCCTGCCTGGTGACAGGTGAGGGAGGATAGTGATGGTCTTATTGATGTGAACTGCCCATCAGTTGGTAGTTATTGTTAAAGTTCATGATGCTACAGCTGATCCTTTACTACTGAGAGTCAATCAAATTAATTAGTCCTAGAAATTCTTCTGTATTATTCTAACACAGAAATACAGAAGGAACATGATGTAATTTAGTTCTAGAGGCACTGGGAAAAAAAGAATCTCCATGTATTATAGAGTAGGGGGATGAAAAAGAAAAAGGGAGAAAAATCAAATATTGCTTCTTCCATTATTTTATAATAAGGGCTGCAGCTAAAGGTTTTTATAGCCACAGATCAAGAGATCATAATAGAAGCATATTGACAGATTTTTTTTCTGCAATACTCCAAGGAACTGGCTGTAGCAGGAAAATATATCAAAACCTTATCATCAGAGCTGAGATCTTCTGTGAAAAATCAATAAAGAGTTATACATGGTTTGAGTTTAAACAGTTCTCTGTAGTCATTTAAACAGAGTGCATCTGTGCAGCTTTTTACCTCTGGAGACTGGTGTAGCCTAGCAACTGCAAGGCTTAAACCGATTAACTACAAATGAAGTACTGTACGCCTATCAAAGCAATTGCTCACGGTTGCCTTTGTTGCAGGGGCTGAGCTAATTGAACATGATACAGTATGAAGATAATTAACACCCATGAGTTTGTTAATTGCCTGTTAGCATTACAACGCAGTCTTTGCTTTTCTTTTAAACTTGTTCTTCTGCAGCACCTTCTCCTTTTAAAAGGGTGCAGGGCTCATTTAGTTGGCAATGATATCTTATAGTTTATTAACCCTTTTCAAAGGCAAAAAATAACCCACACGTAGTAATGAAGCAAATGTATGCTCTTGTCAAACATAAACTCCCACTTAGTCCAAGCAATTTACAGGAAGAAGAAATTTGGTTCGCAGAGACTCTACAAAATATGTTTATTTTCAGGGCTAATTTATTTCAAGCAATTTAGCCATTATAAATGCTTTAAAATTTCTTTTGTGGGCTGCTTTTATGACTCAGCTGCTCTGCCTTCTAAACTGAACGATAAATGTCTTTTAGGGTTGGAATATTAATTGAAGGCAGCATCTGGTCAGCAGCTGACCTCCCATACTTGTCTTTGTTGACTATCCAGTTAAAACCAATAGCTTATTTGCTTTATTTACCAGCTTCTCTTTCCATACCGGGGGTGGAGGTCTAAGACCAATTTTGTTTATGCCAAAAGGTAATGCCAACTAATAAAAAATAAAATTGATTTTCCACAATCTATTAATCTGAAATAGATTTAACCTGGGCAAGTTCCTTTTAAATTGGTTACTGTGCTTGGGAAAGTATTACCTTTATTGTACTATCTTCTGAATTTCTGAAGAATTCATATGAAAGCTCATAAAGACAATGTAATACGTGCCATAAAATTATACAGGATGTTCCTTTATAAGGAGGCAATGCTTAAAGTGAAGAAGAAAAATACAAGCAAAATAGACAAAATTAGCAGCATTCAGTTGCCACAGGCAAGTCTCCGATGTTTAGCCAACACTGAATGTAAATGCCTTGATTGTGTCACAGTTGTTTAGAGCAGATTTTCTTAAATGATCTTTGGTTTCTGAGCTGCTACTGTCATAGTTAATACTTGCAGAGAAGCTGTTCCCTTGAGGAACACTACTAGTGCCCAATTACAAGTTCCATCATCAATCATAAGTATTATTTATTCAGCAAAATGAATTGCTAATTAATAACTGATGAGCATTATGGCCTTGAAGTCTGTAACACTATTAATTACCTTGGCAATTGGGATTCTGCTAGTGTAGACTACCAAGTACATTTTCTCAACAATTAGTACAGCGAGATTACAAGGTGCATACCTGCTATGATAACAAGGGGGTGATGATCTCTAAGGCTTTTAGAGAGCCATGTAGCGTCTGTGAAGAATAAACAAGATTACAGCCCTACTGCGCTGGACTGTATCCTTAAAATCGTTCAGTGACAACGAGAATACTATTTTGTACAGTGCATCAACTGGAAGATTTGGCATCACATCCTATAACAAGTGTTCCTGCATAGAAGCAATGTGGTAGCAGTATGCTCAGGGCAACGCTGCTGCCTTGTGCATGGTACCCCACGGTTCTTTGGCTGGCACGGTGTGCTGTGATTAGTCCACTGACCTGCCACTTCAGACCTCTAGCAACTGCTACCTACGTGGTCTCATAGTGATCACACATTAACGTCACTATAAAACTGAATATTTAATGAGAAAAGAATACAATTTACAAAAATAACTGCTTTTTTGGTGACTTTGGTATTCACAATGCTGACTCTAATGTTGATCCACAAGTTGTAATTTACTCTAAGTCCTCCTCCCACCCATCTTCTTTCTCTTCTACTCCTGTGCTACCTTGCATTTTGAGTGCAAATTTCTTGGAGTAGAGGCTGAGTTTATAGTTGTCTGTAAAGTACCCACAATATTTATGGAGTTGCGGAAACAGCTTGAATATTGCCCAACTGCAAGACTAAGATCAGCTCCTGTCACAACTCCAAGATTTGTTTTCCAATTGTCAATAAAAAACTTAAGCTATTGCAAGAGCTTCGCTAAGCTCCTAGACTATGTGATAGCTGCACAGTGATAATGACCAAAATTATTATTCTGGAACACAGAAGACTCTAAAGTGGCGTATGCACTATAAAAACACAATTTCTAGCTGCAAAGAAAAGCAAAGCCCTATATGAAGCTCGTCATATTTGCATCTGTTTTCTTTAAAGTGCTGAAACAGGCTAGAAGATGTTGGAAACGTGCTAAGTCTATCTTCTCTGTACCGCTTTGATAGCAGGCTGGTGGCCAGTCCCTACTGTCATTTTAAGCCAAGGCTAAGTTTTGTCTTCATCAAACAATAAAACCAACAGTAGTTTTTGTACATTGCAATAGAGATGTCTGCCATCCCATCAAGAGGAGGATATCTGCTGCAGTTATCCAGCATGCAGCTAGTAACGTACGCTCATAATGGCTCAGTAATCAGCTTTGTTGGAAACCTCATTGTACTGGACAATTTTCTAATAGCAAAGCAAAAGCCCACTAACTCTGCCTTGGTCATCATTGCAACTGTTTTTATGAAAAACTTTTCACAGTTTGAGCCTAGATAGTACATTACTGATTTGTATATGTGAAGTGAAAAAGAATAAATATAGTCTTTCCTGGAAAATTTCACAGGGACAGCAATGATCTCCTGATCTTTGTAAAGATAAATTTCCTTGTCTCCCATGGATGATTACACATAGATAATTTTCTTTGGAGACAGGGGACTTCTTTACCTTTTCTTCCTAAATCAAAGACTTTCTCCTGAACGTCAAACTACTTTTTGTCTCTGCATTGGCTAGCTGTAAAAATCTAACAAAATTGTTTGCCTATGGGTGTCTTTAAAATATATATATATAGTAGAATACGGAGAAAGAGTTTCTTGAGAACTGCCTTCATATGAAATGTAACACATTACACTTAAGAGTTTTCCTTTTATCCTACTAATTGTAAAGTTTGTTTGGATCCATTTTTCTTACATTGAATTTTGTGAGCTACAGGGAGAAATATTCTATGCTCCAGAGTAAGACCACCACCTCACAGACCATCACTACTCCCAACTCAACAATTTAGGAATCAACTGATTTGGAAAGGCTTTCCTAGAGGAAATCTTTGATCATCCTATGCTTATTTTCTCTTGTGTTGTGATGCAAAACAATCCAGGTAAAGCAGAGATTACTTCATTCATAGAGGGTATGGACAAAGTCAGTGCCAGGTTTTGTTCCCTCTACCCAGAACAGTCCACCACTACTTTTCTGGCAGACCCTACGCTGTCTGACACCCTGACATATCCTTACATCATGACAACATAACAAAAAAACAAAAGTCTGGAAGAAAAGCAGTCTGAACAATATTTGGCCATCTGGCTACATTTGTTTTAACTTGGGATCTGGAGAGAGTCATGGGCCTTGGCTGTGATCTCCTGGGATGTCACCCAAACAAGGGCCACTGCTGGGAAGTTTCCCCAGCCGAGTCCTAGTCCCACCCTGACACACACCACCTCTGTGTCTACAGGTCCTGAGGACTCGTGAATGGGCCAGGTCCCTTCTGCTAGTAGTAGTGTGTCTATCTCACAGAGGAAATTAAATATATATGTGTGTATGTGTAAACACATATCTCTCTATTTGTGTGTATATACATATATATATATATGTATATATGTATATATGTGTGTGTTTTGGCGCGTGCCACCAAATCCTGAGCAGCAGCCACTGACGGAGCAGGTGGTGAGCAGGAACATCACATCAAATAGTGACCACGTTGCTGTGTTTGCTGCGGGGAAGCACACGGGGTCATTTGCTGTAGGGGGGCAGGTGCATGACTTGGGACAGGGGCATGCTGTGGAGCCTGGCTCTGTGAAACCTGTGGGATAGGTGGTGCACCAGAGTGTACTCCGGATGAAATGCCACAGGGAGAGCCCCAGCCTTGAACAATAAAATGAACCAGACCCCACTGATTAGCTGGAGGCCCAAGGCTCACTGCACCAATCACAAGATCAGCTATGCACTCTTTCAGTCCTAAAACAGAGCCTACGCCTTTACTGGGAGAGAGTCCTGAGACACACTTAAGGAAATTAGCACAGAGTAGGCTCAGGCAAAGCCCTCCTGAAGTCAAGTCACTCTAAAGGATCATTATGTTTTCAGAAAACTATATTTGAGCAGTGCCAATATGAACCCTGGAATCTATAAACTCACCCAAGACACAAAAAGCTGTGATACATTTTAGCTGATGACAAAAGATTATTTTTTTACTCATTGATAAATACTGTGGGAATCTGTAAGTTGACCATGTTTGCTAGAAAATGCTGTACAATACTCTTGGATAATACTGCTTGAAAAGATGAAGTGATTTTGCTCTGTCTCCAGTTGTACTTCCTTTGAATAAAGGGAAGGAATCATTTAAGATGTGGGCTACAGTATTTGCAAAGCTAATCATGGAAATATCCATGTCTGGAGAAAGATCTTGTGTTGAATTTTGTGTTTCATTTTGAGAAACTTCTGTAGATAGCTCAAACCCCAGGAAACATGTAAAGGTCACAGTCAGAACTGCAGAATAAAGGATCCCATTTTATGAATAATACCTGTTACAAATGTTAAAGCTGATAAAGCTTAGATTTTCGTTCTTTCAATTCCTGACTAGTGCAGCATGCAAACTAATTATGAGGTGTTCAGATTAATACCTATTCCATATTTCATAAAACATAGGATAGCAGATTTTCTATTCCCTGACTCAAGTTAAAATATTTTTTTAAATAAATAAATATAATTTTAAAAAGAAAAATTGCTTCCCAGTAAAATCACTCATTTGTTCAATTTCATCAAGCTGGTATTTTGTCCTCCAGAGACATGCTCATCTCTAGAGAGTTCTTTTAAGAAGTTACCAAGGAAGTTAATGGAAGACTGAATCTAATGGCACACTCCAGGGAAAAGAAACTGGAAAACTGTGTCCTAAAAAGCAGGATAAACTGTTTGAGATATGAATTGTAGAAGCCTTCAGCTCTCCTGTATGACTAGCAAACACATTTCACTGTAAATTTTCATTCCTTTCTTCAAACAACTTTTTTCTTGCCAAATTCGTCTTCATTTTAAGCTATCTACAACAACATGTTTATCTAGATTCAGCAGTGTGTCTACTTGGCATTTTTTACAATAAAGATCTGGTTTTAAAATAATTTGTATTATATTATAGACAGTAGGACAGATTGCAGTACTAGTCTAATGTACTGGCTCAAAATCGTAATTCTTGCCAAGAAGGAACATAAAATCAAATAGATTTTATAAAAGTGAATTTCCCACTTTCACTTACGGTTTTTGTAACTCATGATTTTGTATGAGATGATTTTGATTAATAAAGCACACAACTTCAAGCTTTCAGGGAAGAGAGGCTACGTCTTCCAGCAGTAAACCTAGATGAGAGTACACCTTTCTGAAAAGAGAACATGATGCAAACAAGCCTACAGTTTGTTGAGACTTATATTAAACTGCTGAAGAGAAAAATTAGGAGAATGTGAAGGAAATAAGATGGAGTACTGAATATGCAGAAAAATGAGTAAAGCTTACTTTAAAACTCAGTATAGAACAATAACAATGGAGACAGTAATAGAGAAAGTGACAAAAGAATCCAGAACTCTAACAACTAATTATACTAAAATAGAAGCCCTTTTCTAGGAAGAGGCAGGGTAGAGGAGGGTGGCGAAAATATTTCATAGAGGAATACACAGTCCTGAAGGGAACAGAAATGAGATTTTACAAGGCTGTCTGAGTTTATGTCAAACACAAGAACAAAGGAGCATAAGCTAAAGCTAAGGGAAGGGTCAGACCCTCAAGGAATTTAGGCAGAATTTCTTTAGATAGAGAGTAGTGAATATATAGAATAAAAGACAAAGGGCAGCAACAGAGGAAAAAAATACCTCAAAACTATTTCAAATGCTTATAAAACAGTGTCCCGGTTTGAGTTACTTATCACTTTCCAAAACAACGAAAAAAAAAACGTAACCTTGAGGGAAAAGAAAAAAAAACAGAACTCCTCCTCTCCCTTCTCAGACTCAGTTTAAAGACATAGAAAGGCATAAAATTCATTCTTCTGGGCATGGGCTGACGACATAGGATAAACTCCAAGACAAAAATCACTCCAAGACAAACAGAAACAGAACTCTAAAAACAGTAAAAAGCATTACGGAGCAAAATTGCTAAAAAAGAGAGGTAAATGGATGAGCTTCTTTTCTTCAAGGTTTATTTTCTAATTTTCTCCCTCACAAATACAAGGTGAGTGCTGCAGAAGCACCATGTGACAAGAAATACACCATCTCATCACCAGCGGGACTTCTTGCTACCTGGTGACTGTGCTCTTCCTCAAGTACTTGCTTATTCCATCTTGATTGAAAATTGAAGTCCTCAGACCTCCATCAAACTGGTAGCTATCACCAAAGCAACCCAAATTCATCAATGCATCATTCATCAATCATCATTTTCCCATATTCATTTTTGAGGTGTCCCTAAAAAGTCTGTTTCCAGGCAGGTCCTGATAACCTTGACAAGCTGGGGAGCCTACAGCCATTCTCTCCCTATTGCTTATTGGAATCCATAAACAAGTTTTTCTTCTGTTTACACCCTGAATCCACAGTAGATACAAGTCATGCATGAAATGCAAAGGGAGAAGGAAGTAGCATTACTTCTCAAGGAAGACACAAAAGCAGGAAATGAAATGTGAGTTTCACTGCTCCTGGAGAGTGCCTGGCCTGTGGACTATTCGTGTTTATTTTTGCCACTCTTCAGCCCAAGAAATTTAAGTTCTTCTTTACAAACGTGAGGAGTTTCTGCCAGGAAGTGCAAAGTTCCTGCACCAAACACCCTTCTCCACACTTCAGTTAAGAGCTCTCCTGAAGAACAAGATGCCACCCTGAACCTTCCCCAGGAAGGTTTTTAGGGAGACGGGTTCCCACATGCCAGATCAGCACAATGGATGCTGAGCTTTCACAAAAGGGGACACCACCACCTTGCTCAGGTGCACCAGAGGAGGAAGGCTCTCCTTCTGCCTTGGCTCAAGATCAGCAGTAGCTTTTTCCTGGAAAATTTTTCTGTGTTCAAAGCAAAAAGTACTCACCTCCAGAGCACTATATCTGGAGAGGCTGAGGAGCACGTCGGCCCCACTGGCACAGGCTGCCCAGTCATCTGAGCTGTAACGCCTTGCTGAGTGCCATTGCTGAAGCGCACCACAAGTATAGCATGCCCTGCATCCTTCACAGGGCTCCTAGAGCCTGCTCAGGGCTGGTTGTGTTGACATACTAACATTTAGGTGTAAGACACATTGCTGTTCTGGTCTTAACTCCTAAAGGGGATCAAGCCCTTCAGATCAAAATCTCTGTTAGATGTTGACACATCTCACTCTCACCAGTTTCAATCAGGCTGAGTGATCAAAGCCACTTTGATGCTCTAGATTTAAGCAAATTATGCCCAAAAATGGTACACATGAAACAGTAAAACCACTGATAAAGGTGTATAGTTCAGTCTCCTGTTTCTGGAGCTTCCTCAGCTGCATGCCTAAAAACATTTTGCCCAAGCTAAACAATCTACAGGCAGTAGTTTGAACTGCTCCCTGTGGACAATCACTCAGCAGCCTAATATATTTCAGTAATGATTTTTTCCTAAGATTCAGCTTAAATTTTCTCTTGCTTAATTTCACCCCATCACTCTTAGTTATACCTTCCTGTACTGTCCTAACTATTCTCTCTCTTTTTTTTTTTTTTTTTGGGTTCAGGCTCTGTTTTTCC
>VWZK01007836.1:45000-53221 GCA_013396935.1 Baryphthengus martii | reverse complement strand
TCTCTCTTTTTTTTTTTTTTTTTTGAGTTCAGGCTCTGTTTTTCCCATCAATCATCTTCCAGCAAAGTCATAGATATTGCACTTAGCTTTTTTTTTAATCTTTCCTCATCATTTGGTCCCTTCTGCTCTGATTGCTTTGTGGCTCCTCTCACCTCCTCAAGAGTTTGTCAATATTTTGTAATGATGCTTTTTCCAGGATTTCATGTAATATTGCAGGTGTGGCCTGAGACTGACATCCACCAAGTCTATTGTCATTCTAATGTAACATCCTTATACATAAAAGCCCAAACTGTGTTGATAGCCTTTATTTCTGCCCTTGAATTCCCAATTCCCTAAAGACAGAGAGCACTAGCAATAAATACTGTGAGTTGTAGGACCCAGTTTTCACGAGACCTGTGCTTCAGTTGTGACACCAGCTTGCAAAAAGGCCAACACCAAGCTGCTTCCAAATCTACTTTTCATCTGCAAGCCTGCCAAGAGTGTGGTCCTAAATGAAAGCAATAAATACTTAAGAAAAACAAAGAAATTGGTTTTGAGCTTTTTTTGAAAATTAACCCCAGTCAAATTCAATTGGACAGTTCTGGATAACTTGGTGCAGCCCCAAAGACCCTTCAGTCACAGCACACAAAGTGGTGACATTTTCACATAGGGAACCTTGTACAAGACCAAGCGAAGGTACACTTGAAAAACTTCAGGGCTTACTGTGGATATTGTTTTTCTCTTGGGAGTCTGGAGCTGGAGTACATAAAGGGCAAAGCTGCCATCTGTTAAACAAAAGGCCTAGGGAAAACCAAGCCAAGCCAAGCCTCTGAATCACAGTGATGCCAAAATCCCTCTGCTCCACAGAGCTCTGCCAGATCACTACCAGCTCGCTCACAGCCCTTAGCACACCTACAGCTACAGGGAGACTGCCAATCCTGTTCCTTATCATAGAAACAAAGAATTGTATTCCCATAGATACAACTTTAATAAAATTACCACATTTGATGGACTAGGACGCAATAAATTATATTTTCAGTAAGATCTGACAAATCTCTCTCTAAATTGATAACTTTTGAAAGAATTCATTATCTGTCTCTCTTTTCTCCACATGTAGATAAAAAATAATATGCTTACCATGTAACCACATAATACGCAGTGTGTCTCCTGGGAGGCAGTGCTCATATAATTCGAGTAAAGAGAAGTGAAAAGATAAACTTTAGTGCTTACCACAGTTTAGGCAGTAAAGTGCTCGCCAGGTGTTTGTGTGAGCCATAAGATAGCAACTTCACAGAGAGATACGATGTTCAGTAATCGTTTAGAGAAGAGAAGAAAGAAGGAAGAAGAGAAAAGGGAAAAAGGAAGAAGAGAAAAAGGAAAAAGGAAGAAGAGAAAAAGGAAAAAGGAAGACGAGAAAAAGGAAAAAGGAAGAAGAGAAAAAGGAAGAAGAGAAAAAGGAAGAAGAGAAAAAGGAAGAAGAGAAAAAGGAAGAAGAGAAAAAGGAAGAAGAGAAAAAGGAAGAAGAGAAAAAGGAAGAAGAGAAAAAGGAAGAAGAGAAAAAGGAAAAAGGAAAAAGGAAAAAGGAAAAAGGAAAAAGGAAAAAGGAAAAAGGAAAAAGGAAAAAGGAGTATTTAAAAAGTTCCTTATCCTTAAATTAGCCAAGAGCTGACTAGTTGCATCTGAAACGAGTTAGCATGTAATCCTAACTCCTTCCTGCAAAAGGAAAAGAAGTAAGTGAACACTCAGGCACAGTTCCCTTGTGCAGCTTTCAGAGCTACATATAATCATCTTCTTCTTTGTATTTTGATTCTTTTCTGAATACTTATCCCTTGAAGCCCGATCATTTTGACTAAAATCTCTCCAGTTGCATTTGGTATTTATTTCAGTAATACCCAAGTGATCAAAATCGGGTCTATAGACTTGCTTTACTTCATACTGAATAAAAGAAGAGGCAGTACATGTTAGCACCAACTTAGAAAATATTATGAAGAAAAAATCCCTTTCGCACCTTTACTTAATTTAGTTTAAGTTTTACCGACATGCAAAGCCCTGATAAGACAGAGTGCGGGTATATAGAGGCACTTGTGAAGAGTGAATTTCTGTGCCTAGTTACTGCTCATTAGCTGAGCAGCATTGCTTCTACCTGCTCTTAACCTATAGTAATTATAAAATCGAGCATGTGAGCTTAAGCCATTCATTTAAACTCACCCAAGGGACAGTACTAGGCCACATAAATTCCTGAGACGCAAGGTACTATAACCAAAAATGATTTGGTGAGTGTCCCTACCTCCAGTCCACTTGTCATTTGCATTTGTTTGTGCAAATCCCAAGGCAGTTACAAATTTCAGAGGTTAGCTGTTCTTCTGAAAAGTGCTAGGGAAGAAAAGCAACCTGCAGGGAAGTATGGCCAGAGCTGGCATAGAGGTAGGACAGCACAACTGATCTCAACTAGCCAGGAATAATGTAATATTCTGCTGGTATCTCTTTGGATCAAACCTAGAAATTGCACATATAGTTGGTTTGGGCTACAATATAGAAAAATAAAACTATTTACTTCATAAGTCAAATGTCTAGAAAATAGTTATCTCACTAGTATGTCTAATGCAGCAGAGGGGGGTTTCCTACCAAAGCTTCATTTTTTTTCAGAGGAAATGCAAGCAGCTCATGGTGGGCAAACAGAATAAATGTACACAGGAGAGATCATTCCCTGGAGCATCTTAATTATTCATTTTCTTAGGCCCTGAAGCCTGAGAGCTTAGTTGCCCCTAAAGCCACATACACTCGATCTAAGGTAACTCAGAAGAGACTATGTAAATGTCTAACTCTTTTTCAAGACTCACTAGCTACTTGGCTTGGACTGCACCTCATTGCAATAAGCCTTTTTAGATGAGTTTTACTTTTTCAGGCTGAAATGTGCATTTTATCCATTTAATTGATTGTCTTTTTATTCAGGTGTCATGAGAAGAGGCAAAGTGGCGCTGGATTTACCGTCTCAATAGCATCTGTTACCTGCTGTACCTTTGTCATGTCCCTTCTTGTTTATCTTCATCTAAATTAAATAGTACCAATCTCTTCATTCAGAAGTCATTTCACATCTCCACAAATTTCCATCATCCTGGTACAGGCTCTCTTACTCTGCTATTTTCTTTTTGAGTCAGAATAATGAGAACTGAACACAAAGAAAGGTTTTTATAACCACCTCATTCTAATAGTCTCACTGTTATTTCACTCTCCTGACTGATACTTTTTTTTTTTTTTAAATCACTGCAAGGCATGGAGGGCAGCCCTTTGCTGGGCTGCCCAGGGTGATGCCTACATCACTTTCAAAAGTGGTTACCATGAGTTGGGAATGAGTAATGCGATCCAGATCTTCCCTCCTAATCTCTGCCATCTCTGCTGATACTGAGTGCCCCAGAGTCTGTTTATTCATTCTATCAGACCAAAGAAGCTGATTGCATTTACTACTCTCCTAAGGCCAAGCCCCAAGGATTTCAGTCCTTATATTAAATCAAACTTGTCCTGAAGGCAGTGGGAGTTTACCAGAGCAAAAAGACTGAGCCAAACTCAGTTCTTCAAACTCAGAGGAGCTCAGATCTTGTTTGTAAGGAGCACTGCAGGGCCAGAAGGTCAGAGGAGTGGGAGAAGCTGTAATTGCAGAACATTTATTGTCAAATCATCAGCACGGTGTTTCCATACCTTGCAAATCCTCCCTCCGCAATGCCTTTCACTTCTGTTCAGCTGGTTTTGAAAAGTAAGACTTCAGAAAGCTTTAGAAACAGCAAAAGTTTCCCTCCACGCTGGTCTCCTGGGCTGAGCTGGCGAGCAGCACTGCTCTGGCCCCACATACTGACTCAGTAACACAGCCTGGGGTGGTTTCACAGGGGTCTCCCTCCTTGCCCTAGCGCCCTTCACAAGTGTTGTGTTCTGTTTTCCATTATCTAAAATCAGTCACAGGTTTGCCGTTTGTTACAAGCAACCTATGGCTTATTGCATTTGAGAATATGGTCTACCCAGGACAAGCATTTCTGGCAACCGCACCATCTCTTGGTCAGGCGGGTAAGGGGCACAGCTCTAGTTAGATGTGCTGAAGGGCTGCATGGTCTAGAGGTACCAGGGTAGAGAGCAGGTCATGCTGGCAGGATTTGTCCCCAGAAACAGCCCCAACAGCCCATCCTTGGTCACAGCAGTGCTGAGCATGAGGATGCAGGGCAGCCTAACAGAAAGAACGGCAGGATGTTCAGCAAAGCCAGATGGACTGAAACAAGTTGCTGAGTTACTGTTATATCAACAGTTTAAAAATAATCTCATATTAGGCCTGACTTCTGAAAAAGGAAACTTTAGAAGTCCAGAAAAAGACAGAAAAACAATGTCGTACTGTTGCGACAGAACAAGGGGTAATGGTTTTAAACTAAAAGAGGGTAGTTTTAGACTCGATATAAGGAATCCATTTTTTGACAATGAGTGTAGTTGCGCAGTAGTAGTGGCACAAGTTGTCCAGAGAGGCGGTAGATGCCTCATCCCTGGAAACATTCAAGGTCAGGTTGGACAAGGCTCTGAGCAAACTCATTTAGTCAAAGATGCCTCTGCTCACTACAGGGTAGTTGGACTAGGTGACCTTTAATGGTCCCTTCCAACTCAAACCATTCTATGATTGTACGATACTTCTCCAGGTATCTCGCTTTTCAGATAGTCTTGTTTTCCTGATGTAAGGATTTTTTTTTTGTTATACTTGTTCTCCAGCACAGCTATGAGGAGAAGATAAAACATCATCTGAAACAGGATGCCATTGTCAGTGTGATGTGGTGATGTCTCCTTCCCTAGAAGTACTTAATTCATGTGGTTTTTTAGCTCCATTTCAAACTGATGGTCATATACTGCGCATAGAGATTGTAGCGAACTACACTATACACAACATGATGAAGAAAAGGAGCACCTCTTAATTCAGATGCTTTATGATGTTATAGAACAGAACAGGACATGAGAGCAATTAAAATATCAACCCATAGTAACCTTGTTTGGATTTTGGGCTTCGTACGGTAGAAATCTCAATTAAATGACAAAGATGGATTATTTAGAGGTCTGTCAGATGACACAGATACAACTATTTTGCCAAGTGAAATGCAGCATTAGTCCCAGTTACCAACAAGGTTATCTTGCTACCTTTATATTAGCTTGAGGTACTACTTGGCGCAAAATGAGAGCTCTGGAGAACTCCCATGTTGCATAAACAACACACACAAAAAGCTGTTTGTCGACTACACCAGAGAAAACTGCCCAAAAGCAATTCTATACCTGAGAATTAAAAACAATAGGTACAGAGAAATTAATTAGATTTTAACCCAAGCACACAGGACATGACCACAGTTAGGATGGGGAAGAAGAGGAAAAGATTTCCTCTAGATCTTGGGCACAGGCATTCCCTGCACGGATCTGCCCTCTACTTACTGCCCTCAGCTGAGCCTGTTAGAAGCAGTGTAAGAGGCACGTCCTGTGAGATAACGAACAGCTAAACTGGGATGAGATTTGGCCTTAACAAATCCATTCTTGGCACAGATCCACTCTTCCCCAAAGTATTTTGACTACTGGCAGGGCTCTGGAAGTACCCTATGTGATGTACAAGCACCTGTAGTTCTCTTTTCTCACTCCGAGGTTTAGGTTGTGGCACCCTGAATACAGCAGCAGACAGCAAAGAATTAGATTCATGTGTGTTATGTGAGATTAAGGTTAAAAATTGTTGAACTGCTAAGAGTTATTTTATACCAGGTCTTTTCTACTGCGCAAAAAAAAAAAAAAAGGGGGGGGGGGGTTGGAAAACAACTAAAATAGTTCTGCTAAAGGCTAGCAGAGAAAGGATACAAAAATGAGGTTGGAAGTAATAGGCTTATAAATCTGACATCCAGAGCCCTGGTCTTGCAATACGATCTGCACCTGCAACAAGACCGATTGATTTCAGCATGCCCTGCACCTACCCAGGCAGCTGTCACGCACGTCCCCTAGCAAGGCTGTGGCTTGTGCTGTGGCAACAACACCACAGTGTTGTTTTTAACAACTGGATCATGTAACGTGCAAGAAGGAGTGCGTGTTTCCAAAGCACTCTTTGAAAGAAAGCATTCCCACGAAACATTTAGATTTTCTGTATTTTCGTAATGCTTTTGGTGTTGCCTCACCACCATCATTTCCACTGCACCTTCTATTTATGCACTGCACAATGAACTGGTCTTGCACAACAACAAGAGAGTGTTCCTGTCTCTCAACAAAGTTGCTAAAAACATACTCAGAAGCATTTCTAAATACCATTTACTCGTTGTCTGAAGAACTGAATCACGTTACTTACACAACCGGCTGCTTCAATAGTAAAATAGCAAAGATTCTATATTTAACTTTTTTCTTGCCTTTTAATATTATACAAAATACTATGATGAGCTGTAGTTTTCTAACAGTATCAATAGGTGGTGCTATCAATTTCCCTAATGGTCCAACTTTAGCTTCATTGAGAAGGAAAAGATGAGTTAGTGGCATGATAGGTAAGTTTTCAAAAGCTGCAATATGCCCATCAATAAAGGCTCCAGTTGTCTGTTATGGCACATGAGCAAATATTCTCTGCAAGATCTAAAATTAATGTGTCAAAAAAAAACCCAAAAACTTCATCACTCCTTTCATTCTCGCAAAAGTCTCAGTGATTCTTCAAAGTCTTCATAACAAACTTGGGCCAGATTTTCAAATGTTTTCAGCACATTGTGCAACAAACTCTTGAAAATGTTTGCAAATTGTCACAGAACTACTGAGATTTGGACAGATAACCAATTCCATATGCTGAACATCAGAGAACTTCACCTTTCCTAAGTAAAAATGGGAAGAGCATAATTTGAATGAAAATGTTAAGTCTAAACAATAGCTGAAGAAAAGCTATGCTTCAAACTGACTGTTTATTTTTAAATATACTTTATAATACATTGTGGATGTTGTTCTCTAAAAGGAAACACGTAAGTGAAGCATTATCCTGGTGGACATATCCAAGCTGCTATTAGAACTGCATGCAGAAAAAAATTGAGTATCAATAGTGTAGTTTTCACAATATAGGCATTTCAAGGCTTGAGGAGTACATTTACAAACCATGCCCTTCTGAAATCATTACCTTTCTGCTATGCTATATATTTACATCTACTGACTTAAATATTCTAAATATAGTAAGCAAGGCATTATGACCTTCTCCTAATTGAACGAGACAGACAAGAGTGCGTGTTACGGTACATCTATATCGAGGGGAGAGAGAGAATGTGCACACAAGACAGCGTGGGTAATGAGATCTTCTCTGCTATTACAAGCAACCTATGGCTCTGGGGCGCTCAGCTCTCAGGGCTACTTATAGAATTCAAAAACAGCTCAGTTGAGTTTTCCATCAGTCTTTATCTGAGAAGTGACCTGCTATGCCCCGATGGCTGGTGCAGTTTCGTCCCTGAGCGTTAGCTAGCTCACAGAGAAGAGTCCCCTCCCAGCCTTTAGCCCCAGCCAAGACGAAAATACTCATTTGGGCAGGCTCAGCTACGATCCTGTTTATGGCTGTTCCTTTGTTCCCAATGCTCAAGTGAAGAGGGTTAATTACTTCCTTTTGTTACAATTAACGATGCTAAACGCCAGGGAAAGGGCAGAGCTGAAGAGCATGAATTACTGTTCCAAGCAATACTCTGGCATTAAAAAAAGCACTTTTCTGGCAAGACAAAAATTTGAAATTTCCTGTAAAGGAAAAAGAAAAAGAGCATATTGATTTGGTACAGCCATACTTCATCTTGACAGTGCTGCAACCCTTTGTTTTAATAACAGTGGTTTATTTCAATTTTAGTCAATTAGAACATTATATATATATATATACTATCCTCAATTACATATTTCAGTACTCCCCAAACAACACATCCCAACCTTTTTCCCATCAGAAAACATCAGTGGAGTGGGAAACACTCCTGCAAAACATTTTGACAAGGCATAAAAGGATACACAGTAAAAATGTTTTAGTCATCTCTGGGTTTTGACTGGCACAGTTATTGCATTTCGCCTTTTTTAATGGAAAATGTGCAGATTAACAGTTTTGAAAAGCATGCCCGGGTGGGCAGCTACACGCCTGCAGGGCCCAAGGCCTGGACGGTAATGGGCTCCCAGGACACACAGGCTCAGCTCCCATGACAGGAGCAGGCAGTGCTGCCAAAAGCAAGGGGCCTCTGCCTGCAGAAGTTTGTCCCCATGCCAC